>JAOUQV010308698.1:0-13554 GCA_028565295.1 Aspidoras spilotus
AAAACTGTGCTCTTACCCTGCTAATTGAACCTTCATACTCTGCTCTTACTGGTGCAATGTGCAATTAATGAAGATTGACCACCAGGATTGTCCAATTTAGCGATGAAACTTCCCACGCTAAAATGACAGGTGTTTCAGTTTCATTGTCTAATCCCTGTAGTACAGTATGTATGGAAGGATTATCATCAACTAATATAAGACAATTAGGCCCTGCAAATGATTAAGAACAGGGTTCCTTGTAATTAGGAATTGCTAAAGCTCTGTCCAGAACACACTATCGCAATCTGGTCCTGAGAATCTCAGGAAGAGGCTGGCCTCTCAGTAAACAGCCTCAGACATGTTGGAGCTGTTAAAGCAGAAATCAGATGCATAAATATTTCCTCCACTTAATAAAATTGGACACTTATAGCGCTGTAGCTTGGCGGTGCAGTTCTAGACCATAAAGGGCATGTGGAGGAAAGAAAGGTCAGAGGTTTGTTTGTGCTTCTTGACCTCCAATGTAAATGTAGTTTGTGTATCCCCTGTGGTTCCCTGTGCCTAAAAGATGTACTTCACAAACGTTTTAGCTCCAGGTAATGTATGTTGCCGTCTCTCTCTCTCTCACACACCACAGTCAGCATAAAAATTTCTTTAACCATCATTGTGTTTCTTCGGCAGATCTGTGCTCAGGTGGACCTAAATCATTACCGGCTTTTAGGAGAACTAAATAATACAACTCAGTTACAGAAATATGAATGAGAGATTAACGCTTTTGGTAAATGTGTGTAAAACATAGTTATGGAGAGTTTCATATAAATACGAACTCCTGCAAGATTGGAAACTATTAACTTTATCAGAAAGTGTCCTTTGGCACTGTGTCGTCTGTGAAAGCTCTCAAGCCCTACTTATATGAGAGTCCCTAGGAAATTAATTAGGCAACCTGCTTTCTCATGATTTCAGATTAGCCTGATTGATTAATAGTATAGCAGGCTCTTAGTCTGCTGTAAAAACTCCATGAACTGAGCTGTTTCAGTTTCAGTTACAATCTCTGCATAAAACACGGTGAGAGTCCCTTTTGTGCCATTACAAATTGTAACTGGGTTTAATCAAGCAGCTACTGTATGTCAACATGGGTGTTCATCTGAAAATGTCACATGAAATTACTGTTGTCATGGTGCCACAGCTTGAATTTGTCAAGCTGGTGCTGGTCAGTGTTGCATGTTGCATCATGCATTATTGATAGGATTAGCCACTGTACAGTCTGAAATCCTGCATTAAAAACATTTGATTCATTTTAATGTGGTACATACATACTGTATTTAGTCATACTGGGATGAATAATGGGGTAAAGGCGATTTTAAGCCTATCGTATGTGTGTCCTGTCCTGTTATGTGAAGAGCACAATAGGCAATTAACTGGTTAGAGGAACTGTATCATTACATTTAGTTGTGCCACAGTGGGAGAAGTGAAATATAACCAGGCTCATAATGGCATAATTACTGCATCCATTACTCCCCTCTTAATTTTATGCTTTTTCAGTCTTGATGAGGTATTTTACAACCAAACTGGCAGATTGTGCAGATGTTACTGGCATTGAATACATATTTTACTGTATATTGTAATTGCATATAAAGTGGAATCTAGGGAGAATTTTGTGATTCAGTCCAATATATAATAACTATATAATATGCCTATATAATAGCACAACTGTATATATCTGTTATACAACATTAATACTATAAAACCATTTTAATATTGTTTTTACTTTGCATGGTGGTCCTCTCAATAACATAGATTTATAGAAATAACCATGAGAACTAAAAATTCTCTGAGATGACATGAGGAAGAACCAGAATAGAAGGAGCTATCTCGTTGCCAGGTCTACCCATGGCCTCTGAAAATGATACAGAATGCTGCAGCTCATCTTGTATTCAACTTTCCCAAGTTCAGCCATGTTATTCCATGCTGTTTACCCTTCTAAGTCTTCATGTAGCTGACTGCATCAGATATAGAACCTTTACGCTTGCCTATAAAGGCAAGAATGGTCCTGCTGACTTATCTGATAACAATGGTCAAATCCTGATTTGTAGCCAGAGCCCTATGCGCTTCAAGAACGGCTTAACTCAACCCAACATCATCTAGGACACATCGGAGATAGACAAACAGGTTTTTCTCTGTCTAGCACCAAGGTCTCTTGACATTCCGAACAGCAAACTGTCTTGCTGTCTTTAAGCACAGACTAAAAACACCTCTTACAACTGCACTTAATTATATCATAATTAATATTATCTAAAGGTTTTGTGTAATCTAAAGGAGTATTTGTGTGTGGTAGGAATATGCTAGCTTGGATTTTTGCATTGGTATCATATGGATAATTTCTGTCAGTATATTAGCTCTAGGTACCTAGTATTCAGGTGTACAAGAACTACGGTAGCTCTGACATTCCAAATTAATGACTAATCACACTAAATGCCATAAATGTAAATATTATCCAATAATAACACTTGAGAAAAAAAGGGCCAATTAAACCGTACTAGGTGTGCTAAAATAATATTCTCTATAGGCACATTGTGCATAGGAGTCCCAGACTGTGCTATTTGTCACTAAAAAGACCCTTATTGAATTGAGCAATCTGGCAGTTGCACTGTACATTTGTCCTAAATTCCTCTGCAGGGTCTTCATTCATTTTGCTTTTCTTGTATTGTCAGCTCAGCATATTATATTGTGTGATTCCATTTCCTTTTAGAGATCACGCAGCTAATCATTCCTTAAGCTTTGCTAATTTATCACAGCACCACACTGGAGCAAAAACAGCACAGTTGGAGTAGAAGGGATATGGATTTTAGGGGATTAAAGTATTTCCACACTGTCATGTTTAATGGGGTGTGTAGGATTGTGTTCAAATGCCATCCTTTCCCAAGTGTGTACAAAATATATGAGGTTGGAGTTAAGATCAGGGTAAATCTTCTGTGGCTGATGCAGACATTTGCATTTGCTGTTGCTTCTTCTTTATAGGAAATATTCAGTGCAAGATATTTTATTGCAAATATAACAATAACTGTCTTCATTGATGTCCTGTAAGAATTGTGAATCTTTAGTGACAGATAGTATTTTACACAAAAGCAGACATAACATAAAATACTTTCATGGAAAATCTGTACATTATCATTTACTATTTTTTGGAAATTAATTAAGTAAGTCATAAGGTATTTCTTCTATAACACCTTGGTGTAGTCTGTTTTTATTTTCTTACTTTCACTGAATAAGGCAGTCATAACAGTAACGGGACTCTTGTTATATGAGTGTTTTATTATTTATAACTTCATAAACTCTACTATAGTGAAATGTGCATAAGATTAATATTTCACATCAGGACACCTGAGGATGGGTTTTTCCAGCATGGTACAAATAGCATAACATTTACATGATCTGTTTTCGCTTGATGTCCAAACATTATTACATGTATGAATATGTGTATGTATAACAGAATAAAAGAAGTACTGTATACTCCCTTATACTCCCTCACGTAACATTCTGGTATCTTAAAAATTCATACCGGAACCTGAAGTAAAGAAACTGGCCAGAGGATGCGAGTCATTACCATCTGCTAAATAAAAAGATTTGTGAATGTATTTGTTTAGTATTTGACTACATTGTCAGTAATGCTTGAAAACTATGATGGTCTTTTCTGTATAACCACTTATTGCTGCTCGAACTCGTCTGTCATATTCACCCAGTGTCATAGAAATTATGTCATAAATCATTGTTATTCTTAATAAAAAGATTCACACACAGCATATTCATCATCTTATCAGTGCAGGTCAGTGCCGCATTCTCTTTCTTTCGTCATGACTGATTATTTCAATGTCTTATCAACATCTCGTTCTTATTAGCCGGAGCACAAGAGACGCGTTACGGTCTGAATACAATGACATTCAAGCAGGATGAGTGTGTGTGTAAGCAGGTCAGTGTGAGAGGTGCTAAAGCAGAGATGGACTGTAGAGAATGTAGGACGCTTTGTTCATTATGGAGGTGTACTAAGCATTTGCAGTTCTGCCAGTATAGAAGCTGCCTCTCTATGGGTCATTTAATGCATGCGATATGCATACATATGTGTGTGAGTGTGTTTGTCTGCCCAATGGTTGAATGGCATCCTGTCTTGTTGCTGCCCTTCGCTGCAGGTTGGGCACTGGTTTTCCTAACAAGGACATAGCAGCTGTATGAATGAAGTAACACTTGAAAGTCACAATGGATAAGAGCATGTGCTAAATGCCTAAAGTGTAAATGCAAATGTAACTGGGATAGTGGAGAGTATAATCTCACTAATACTCCACAGATTAGATCCAATTGCCAGATGTCCACAAACTTGTGGCTGTATAGTACATCTGTTATGCCACATCAGATTGTTTATTGTGGAAAAATAGTAAACAATGTGAGAATATAAATTGAAAGAAAATAGTGAGCCAGGAATGCAGGATTTATACATTTGTCTTGGGTTTTGGATGTTATTAAATATTGTGTGTGTGTCTTGTTATAGTGCTGAAGCTACTGAAGGAGGGAGCTGACCTGAACACTGTTCTCTCTTCGGGAGGGTCACTGCTCCATCTGGTATGAACACACTGAATGCCATGTTCTCTCTTGAGTGTTCTTCCACTGAATTTCTTTCAGATATCACTCCACCTCCCTTCTCAAAAAATTCTGCTCCTGTGATATCTGAGGGCTTTAATAAATTAATTGTGATAACCTTTTTGTTAATAGTATTGCTAATAACTCTCTCTGTATATTCCAGAAACCACTTCATATACAAAGTAAAATATCACACTGTGGGGGTCAGTTAGCTAGCCACTGTTATATCCTTTGTGGATTCAAATTTGCTGCCATCCACTCCTGATTGTCATGAAAACTAAACTTAAAATATGCTAATGGGCTTGAACATTAAAGTGCAACATCTGTAACATCTGTATTTATGCAACAATACTCTTTCTAAAAAAGCCAGAGTGTAATATTGGTGAAGATTTAGAGACACACAAGACATAACGGGTAAATTTTTAGGTAACCAGGAATAAACAGATGTATCAGAACCCAACAGCTAGCAGTGTGTTTATAGCACACTAGAGATACACCAGTGAGCAATAAATACCAGTTTTTATTATCAGAATGATTTTTTAATGTAATAAAAAATTAGCCCATTACACATGGGAAACTTATTGATGATATGGTATCAGTATTTGCTTTATAGCACTGCTAGAATTTTGGTTGCTGCCTCCCTGTGGTGTGATTTGCTTACCCATCATTCTGCTCTCTTATTTGCAGTGTGCTCGCCATGACAATGTGTTTGCAGCAGAGATTCTGATTGAACAAGGCCTGAATGTCGATCTGCAGGATGAAGACCTCTGTACGGCGTTGCATGTGGCCTGTGCCTGTGACCACACTGATCTGCTGTTGCTGCTGCTTTTGGTGAAGATCCATACACCCACACACATGCTGTACATACACATACTCACAGTATGTACACATACATTTACTGTACATACACACACACATGCTGTTCAAACATATACACATACACACAAGTACATACTGTATACTGTATATACATGGTGTTAGGCAGGCTGGATTGCTTTATTAATATGCATTTTATCTCTTTTTGTTAAATCAGCAATTGAACATTTCAATAATTTTCTATACATGCTTAACCCTAGTTAGGGTCACGGTTCAAGCTCTTGATAAGGTGCCTCTCCATCCTGGGGCGCACACACACTCACTCACTCACATTAGGGGCAATTTAGATACACTAATAGCCTACCGCATATATTTGGATTGTGAGAGGAAACTAGAGCACCCAGAGGAAATGTGCAAAACCCCACACACAAAGACCCAGTACCCTTACCTGGGAATCAAACTCTAGATCTTTTTGCTGTGAGGTGGCAGCACTACTCGCTGCGGCATCGTGTCTGGACACTTTGACAATTTGTGTTTGCTTCTCTGGCTATATTCTGTCATACTAATTGCGCAGTGATGGATAAAAGGGAATAAATTATAAGCCTCACTTCCTATGACTCACAACCATCCATGCATCAACATATGTTGATGCATGTATATGTTACGGGAATGCTAAGATGGACCCAATCGTACCCAGTATAAATGGGTGCATTCGAACCAGCAAGTGTGGGAGCGCTATGCTATAGTGGCGCTAACCTACATACAAGCAGCTTACCTTTAAAGATCAAAATGAATAATAATAATAGAAAGGCCAAACGAAAGAGGCTTTTATAAACACGCAGTGCGAAAACGAGAGAAAGGCATGTTTATAAAACACATATCAGAAGAGGAACAGTAAAAATAAATGAGAAAAATGTTGCGTCAGCAGAACGACACAGTTTTAATAAACAATAAGTTGGTGCCTTAACAGATTCTGTCATAGAGGCGGAAGGCAGAACAGCAAAAAATAAAATAAAAACAGACTGGAAAAGGAAATATAACAAAAGAAAGGGGGAGACTTGAGGAACTTAGATCAACGCCACGGTTCACAGTGAATATTATGACTGCTTGGAGCAGCCGGCCACCAAAGAGAAGCTCTCAAACAGCACCATAAAGCGTATAAAAGAGGGGAGGGAGGATAAGTGGATAAGGCAGGTAACTGGAATACAGACTAGTCTCTAGATTAAAGACAGGTCAGAAAGTGAAAGATTTTCTATTTCAGAAGCAGTCTGATGAGTGATGAATTTGCTTGTGGAAAAAATAACAATGTGTAAAAATGAATACATAGAGAGGTTTGGTCCTATTCAAAACATAGTCCAGAATACCATACTGCATCAATGCACTTAATTTGATTAGATTCTACTTTATTATCATTGTAGGGTTTACAAATAGAAGTGCACGATATAGTATGCCCTGTCTAGGGTTGTTCCTGCCCTTGCGTCCAGAGTAAATGGGTGGGCACTGGCTTACCTGTGAACCTGTGTGGATTAAGCAAAAAATGAATGAATGAATACTGTAAGTCAAAAATGGTTTTATCAGTCGTCAATGTGGACTGGCTCCTTCTTCTAGGCTGACACTTGTGCAACCTTGCTTGAACTGCGCTATCATTCTTACGCACTTTCTCACACTTCCTTTTTCTACATGCTATGAAGAGAGAATTCTATCCATAGTGACACCAGACACCCCTCAGACAACCAAAAAAATAAAGTAAAGCAATCACAGCAGACTGCTTTTCTTTAGTGCAAATCACAAGTGTGGTGCCATTATGTCTTGCACTGCTGTCACTAAGGCACTGATGTAATGCATTTAAACCTGCACAGCAGTAACTGTGAAGACAGCAGAATTTGTCGTTTAAATGGTGCAGATGCTTATTAGCTGCAATTTGGCACTGCATCAGATACAGTCTGTTACTCTGCACTCTAATAGTCTGAGAGAGAGAGTATGTGTATGTGTGTTTGTTTGATGTTTGCTGTAACCTTCATGCTTCTGTTGCTTTGCTCTGGTAGAATGATTCACATTAACAGCTGGGGAGGCAGGGCACAGACATTTCAGTAACAGATTTTGGTGTTGTAGTAATACAGCTGGAGTTAAATATCTCTAGTTAGAGACTAAATACACAAAATGTTCCACTTATTACCTTGTCACTGTATCATTCATCTGAGGGGTCTTATTATGTACAGTAATTGCTAATGATGCACTTGCTCTGTGCTCTCACGTGTAGAAACACACACCTTTGCCTTAAACTTTCTGACAGATACTATTCACAGATACTGTATAATGTCAAACTTTGAAAACATGTCAGAAATGTGGAGATGCATTATTCGTGTATGTTCTGTTAGAGTTGTATTCATTCATCATAGCCGATAGTTCAGTGCCTTAATAATTACTTTTGTTAGCTGAATAAGCTTCTTCTGAAATATAGTAGTAATAGTAGTATCTAACCAGAAAAAAACTCACTGAGATTAAAAACCTCTTTTCCAAGAGTGTTCTGGCCAGGAAAACTGCATAAAAACATATAGCATATAGCAGCATATAGCAAACAATCTATCTTGTAGCTTGACTGTGGCCATTAGTCATGAGGGGAAAAATATTTATAGTCCTTTTGTTTGCATCTGTTTTTTCATAGTGTGCGTGCGTGTGTTCCCACGCTTGTACACGTCTGTGTATTTTTTTTCATCTTTTGGCTTTTTCCCTGCCACCAGTCATGAAAAATATTTTGAATGTACCCTGCAGGTACTCTCTCAGAAATTACAGATCAAGATAGTGCTGCTTAATACAAAGACTAGGTCAAAAGAACTATAACTGAATACTCTAAATAAAAAATCCTGAATATTATGTCAGGTCATCCTCGCTTTAAGAACTAATTCAATTATTAAAATTATTATGGAAACATTATGCCGCTCTGAAAGCGTGGTTGCAGAATGTTGCCTACTATGCAAAAAAAATTTATTGATTATTTTCCAGCATTGAATTCCTTGAAACAGCTGGCTTTAGCTTATACATCGCTAGTGAGCGACCGGAACAGCAACATTAACAAGAAAAAACTCTTTGAGATGTTAAGAGGAACAAAACCATCATATTTGAGTGATTTAAAATTATACTTTAAAATTGTCAGTAGGAATTGTGTGAAATAGAGAAGGTGTATACACAGTATACATGTCCATATGTCCATGCTCAGCAGGATCAAATCAATGTATTTGATATAATCACCCACAGGAAGTATAATATCACTGTGATCAGTCAGGATTAAGAGACCAGGTCAAGACCAGCACTCTCTCTGGAGTAGTGTGTGAAGCTCAGCAGGGACAGGGAAGAATGAGAGAGAAAATAGAAATGATGGGCGTTGTTTGTGAAATATGTGAAATAGTTATGATGTACTGTAATTGTTTGAGTTTAGGCAAGAATTGTCATACTGAATAGTTATAACTTCATCTTATGTACTCATGTGTTAATACATGATTTTCAGTAATCTTTCAGGACAAAGCACATAAGTAACATAACCTTTTTATTACAGATTTTTAAAATGTATTCTTAATGAAATTCACAATGAAATTTGACCCTGAAATTACCGTAACACTTTCTCACTTAGTCCCCAGATGATTTTGACCTGCAAGGTCTTTTTGTAGCTGCTGCACTTTTTACCATAATGAATGAGTCAAAATATGCTAGAAGTGTTTCGAGATCACCCTCATGTTAAATGCCTTCCCCCACTCCAACAGTCACATGCTGATAAAACTGACAGTTTAGGTGTGACTGATTGTGTACATCTTATTAGCAGCTTTTATAACAGCTTACACAGGCACTTGCTTTTGTTTTTCTGTGGCACAGTTATTAAGATAGAGAGCTGGAGGATTCGCCTCTCTGAGGCTTCATTAGCATCAGCATCTCTCTACTGCCTCCACACACACACACACACAAGCAACACACATGGTGAGTTGGCATTGACAGAATGGACTATTCTGTTGCTATGGATACGCATTTTGAAGCTGCTTCCTACTATAGTTTAGGGCTTTCACAATAGCTTTCCTTCAGACACATACATGCACACACAAGTTTGCCTTGATATACAGCAGGGGACCTTCAATTAACATAATTATTCAGGTAGATAATGACTGTTAATATTAACTCTAACAATAAAGTTAATCACAGTATATAATGCAAAAAGATAATTTTTTTAAAAATGTTGTTAGAAACTAAAAATCTCATACACTTTCCTAATAGAGACTAGCAAAATAGTCAAAACTGAGAGATGTGACTGTCCTTATTGGGAACTTTTCCTCACTATAATATATGAATATGCAAAATATGATAAAGAAATACACACACATAGTGTTTTAATGTCCTTGTTTCGCAGAAACCTACCAAAAGATTCCTATACTTGTGGTGAAATTTTATCCTCACCAAGATATAAAAATGTCCTCCATAATCATTATCTAGTAATCTCCTCACAAAATACCAACCTTTAATTAAGCTTTTCCTCCTTAATCTTCTAATGCATTTTATTCTGAATCCTTTTTTTTCCTTTAGTGTTTATAACTTCACACAATGCACTGATAATTTCGTTTTGATGACCTTCATTGAATTAATTCATGCTATGTGAATCCTAGATTTGTGTTTGTGCGAATTCCTGTTTTGTTCAGGTTATATTTTCTATTAAGTGCGCAAGGGCGCAAGGGCTGTTTTTAGCTTCAGCCCTGCCATGGAAACCCCCCCCAGTGATTTAGCACAGATGTGTGCAATAGGTGTTTGATGAGCGCTAGTATTTAAGATGTATGTTCCCCACTACCGGCAGATAAAGCAATTAAAGTAAAATAGTGTACGTATATAGTGACTAAATGTATGTGTTTCAATTGCCTTATGGATTCTTTTCTTTGTTGGAATTTGTTAGCCACATTGTTCTTGTTATTGCTAATGTATTTGGAAGAATGTATTTAAGTTCAGGTTTCTTGTGTTATGTTTAAGTTCTTATTTTCACAGCACATTTGCTATTAGGTTTTGTTTCCGTGTTTTCTACCATATTTCTTGTTCATAACTCCATGTACAAGTATGATGTCATGTGATGATGACTATGTTATAGGTCACGATTGTTACCCGTGGCCCATGACGCTGTTGGATTCAGATGACATTGGGTACATAGATGAGTTTTTGTATTGTTTAATAAAAACAAGAATAAAGCCTCTGTTCCATGTTCACAACCTGTCTTGTCATGGATTGGTTGAAGGCAAGCTGTAAGACTCAGTATTTTTCAGTCACGCATACATCTGCATTCCCGAAGCGGAATAACCTAGTATTCTCTACCGCACAATTATTATACATTTTGTAATCTTTTGTAAATCTGTGTGCTTAGGGTTGTTGTCCTGTTGGACCTTTACACCGCTGAGGTCCAGAGCCCTCTGAGCAGGTTTTCTTCAAGGAATTTCTCTGTATATTACTTCATTAATCTGTCCCTCAACCCTGAATAGACTCCCAGTTCCTGCTGCCTAAATAATCTCCAAAGCATGATGTCGCCTTGTTTCTCTTTAAGGGTTAGTGCCAGGTTTCATTCAGACATAACACTTGGCCAAATAGTTTAATATTTGTTTCATCCTACCAGAGAACTTACGTTGTCCTTAAGGTGCCTTTTGGCAAATTCCAAGTGATCTGTCTTTTGCCTTTTACTGAAGAGCGGCTTCCATCTGGCCACTTTATGATACAGGCCTGATTGATGAAGTGCAGCAGAAATGATTTTCCCTCTGGAAATTCCTCCTCTCTCCACAGAGCAATGCTAAAGCTCCATCAGAGTGACCCTTTGGTTCTTCGTCACCTCCCTGACCAAGCCCTTTCTACCCCGATTAGTCAGATTGGCTAGGTGGCAAGCTCTAGAAAGTTTTAGTGGTTCCAAACAACTTCTATTTACAGATGATGGAGGCCACTGTGCACATTGTGACCGTCAATGCTTTAGGAGTTTTCTGAATTCCTTTCCCAGATCTGTGCTTTTATAAAATCCGGTCTGGAGGGGTCTGTCTGGAGGGGTCTATACATGACTTGGTTTGTGATCGGACAAGTACTGTCACCTATCTGACCAATGTATAAATGTAATAATAATATATAAACTATATATATATGATATATAGTATAAAACTATATAAACAGACGTGTGCCTTTTAAATCATTTCAAATCAATTGTATTATCACAGGTGGACAGTAATCATGTTTTCAAAACAACTGAATTGGAAAGAGGATGCACCTGAGATCAGTTTTGAGTATCAAGGCAAAGGCTGTGAATACTTATGTACATGTGATTTTTTTAATTAATTTGCAAAAATTCCAAACAAACTTTTTTCTCTTTGTCATATTGGGGTATTGTCTGTAGACACTTCAGGGAAAACATTATTGAATTATTGTAATAAGGCTGTAACATAACGAAAATATAAAACTAAAACACTGTGAATACTTTCCAGATGCACTGTATCTCTTTCTCTCTCTCTCTCTCTCTCCCCCATGCTACTCATTCTAGGCATTCATTGTTTTTATAGCTGCCTTCAGCTATTTTTTGCACTGCTAATGCTCTTATCTTTTCAGTGCAATACTGGCTTTAATATAAAGCCTTCCACAGCCACTCCAGACATCTTCTCTCTTTCACGCCATTTCCATTTTGCTGAAGTTCTCCCTTTTCCAAATTCATGTTTCCACAATCGACTATGACATATTTGTATTCATTAAAATAAAATATTATGATTTTCAAATAGCCCTGACAATTTTCTGGAATTGTGTATGCCAATGGATAACTTGCCTTCATGCCAGTGATGCTTTTCCTAAATAGTACTTCTTCGGTTACTATTGTTTACTTTGTTTTATTGCTAGCATTTGACAGCTTAGCTAACTGGCTAGTTATTTTCCATACCAGTATAAAGTATTTTGCTCATAAAACACATGCATTGTGAGTGTAATAGATGAACCAGAAACGCAAGAGCAGCATTAAGCAGAACATGGTAGAAGTTTTGCAAGTAGTCCTTTCATATATGATGGTTAAATCATCCATGACAGCTACCTATCTGCACCTGATACATGTGAGGCTAGTTATCAAATATAAAGAAAGAAATAGGATGTAATAAACCAGCTGAATGTGTTTGTATGTAATAACGGACTGCCCTAATTTACATGAACTAAGAGCCAGCCCTGAATGGCTGTCATTTTTTGATTAACAGAAATGTGAGGTAGGTGGACCAGAGGAGCAGTATCAGAAGAATCACCTTTATGTTTGTATGTTTGTAATGTAATCCTGATTCCAAAAAAGTTAGGACAAACACAAACTATAAATAAAAACTTATTGCCTATTTTGAAATTTTGTTCAGAAACACTTTACAGAAAAGTTGAGATGGGGCAATAAGAGGCTGGAAAAGTTAAAGGTACAAACAATTGCAACTCATTAGGTCAGTAACATGACTGGGTATAAAAAAGCATCTTGGAGAGGCAGAGGATCACCAATCCTCCTAATTCTGCACAGACAAATACTGAAGCGTGAGTTAAACAGTTTAAAATAGCAAAAGTTTGAACATATCATCAACTACAGTGCATAATATCAAAATATTCAGAGAACCTGGAAGAATCTCTGTGTGTAAGGGTCAAGGGCAGAAAACTATACTGTGATCTTTGGGCCTTTAGATGGCACTACATAACATACAGGCGTGCTTCTGTATTGGAAATCACAAAATGGAATATTTTCCGAGAACAATATCTGTGAACACAATTCACTGTCATCTGCTGTTGCCAGTTAAAACTCTATAGCTCAAAGAAGAGACCGTATCTAAACAAGATCCAGAAGCGCAGATGTCTCCTCTGGGCCAAGGATCATTTAAAAAATGGACTGTGGCAAAGTGAAAAACTTCTGTGGTCAGACAAATCATAATTTGAAATTCTTTGGAAATGAAAATCAGGGGTGCCTTGTCATTCAGACTAAAGAGGAGAAAGACGACCCAAGTTGTTATCAGTGCTCAGTTTAGAAGCCTGCATCTCTGATGGTATAGGGTTCACAGTAGTGTGGGTGGCATGGACAGCTTACACATCTGGAAGGACCCCATCAATGCTTAAAGGTACATTCAGGTTCTATAGTAA
>JAOUQV010308910.1:0-13546 GCA_028565295.1 Aspidoras spilotus
AATTGATGCTGTATTGGACGCAAAAGGAGGCCCTACACCATACTAATAAATTATTGTGCTCTAAAACCAGGTGTTTCTGTTTCATTGTCTAACCCCTGTATATAGTCACTCTAGAAATTATGAAATGACAAATACTTTAATTGTCGAAATAATCCTCCATCTTTTCAAAACACTTTACATCTGTCAACCTGCTTTTATATTCCCTCATCAAATCTTTGCAAGCCACAAATGCAGCACTTCATCCACCTCTTTATACATGTTTCTTCATCTTCATTAGTAAACATCTATATCCACTAATACATATTTTTTAATGACAAAAAACTTTCTCCATACTATGCACCAAGTCAACAAAAAGCAAATAACTGCATGCTGATATTCATTCTTACAAATCATAAGTGGTCAACTATTTTTCTTGCACTGGAGCCAGAAATGTACTGATGAAATTGTTTAAACCTGCACAACAATGACAGTGGTTTTTATGTGTCCTAAATGGGTCATGTAGTTGTGATGTAGTCTGTGGTGTAATTATAGTAACAAAACAATTAATTTGTCTATTTGTGTCAGTAACTAAGACGGTGTGTGCTGATCAGTGTGACAGTCGCTGTTTCAGTCCATATATCACTGACTGCTGCCATCGTGAGTGTGCTGGAGGATGTTCTGGACCCAAACACACAGATTGCTTTGTACGTTCTATTTATTTCATAATAATAATAATAATTTACCTTTATAGTTATACTGTATAAATGTCAAAATGGTAAAATAACAATTCCAGGTGTTCTGTTTAAAGAACAGAGATCTAACTAAGTATGTTTTTCAATACATTGGTGGA
Organism: Aspidoras spilotus; assembly: GCA_028565295.1. Taxonomy (NCBI): domain Eukaryota; kingdom Metazoa; phylum Chordata; class Actinopteri; order Siluriformes; family Callichthyidae; genus Aspidoras; species Aspidoras spilotus. Next base: position 830 of record JAOUQV010308910.1, read on the forward strand.
AGTACAGTTTTTCACTGCATGAACAAATTTCTGATGACCTCAGATGAATCGTTGTTCATCAGGCTAGAAAAGGTTAAAAAGCATCTTATCAATCCACAGTCTGACAGTTTGTGTACAAATAGAGTAATTCTCCACAAGGTAACAATGAAACCCAGCAACTACAACAAAATTTTCATATTGGCTGCAATTTATCATTATGGATCCATCAAAGAAACATAGACAAGCCAGAAGGCTATTTTGTGGAGACCAAAAATATACACTATATTTTCAAAAGTATTTGCTTACCCATCTAAATTATTGAAATCAGGTGTTCCTATCACATTAATTGCCACAATGCCAAGACATTTTGGACAAGTCCATGCTACCAACTTTGTGGGAACAGTTTGGAGCTGGCCCCTTCCTCTTCCAACATGACTCTGCGCAAGTAAACAAAGCAAAGTCCATAAAGACATGGATGAAAGAGTCTGGTCTGGATGAACTTGAATTGCCTGACTATAACCCGATAGAACATCTTTGGGATGAATTTGAGCGGTGACTAAGAGTCAGGCCTTCTCGTCCAACATCAGTGTGTGACCTCACAAATGCTCTTCTAAAAATGGTCAAAAATTCCCAAAAGCACTCTACCAATCCTTGGTAGACAGCCAATGGACAGCCTTCCCAGAGGAGTTGAAGCTTTTCTAGCCCCAAAAGTTGGACACTATGAATAAGCTCATGTGTGTCAAGAATACTTTTTGAAATATAGTGTATTATTTTGGTTTAAATGACACCTTCCATGTTCAGAATAAGGAGAACCTCATCTTCCCACCTATTCCATATGTAAAATGTGGTGGTGGTAGTGTGGCATTGGACTCTTTTGTTTTATCTGGGGTTATGCTTTATCTTTATACTCAGTCTTTCACGTTTTCTGACTACATTGTCAAGTCTTGTCAACGTGCTTCTTTCAATGTTGTCATGTTGGAGATTATACCAGCAATTTTTAAAGGAAACTATAAGGACATCTACAAGAGGACGTGTGATGTGAATCATTAATTATTCTACTACATAAATAAATAAACTAAATAATGATGAAAGAACAATAAAGTTCAAACTTGATCCAATAGATTAGGCTGAAGTAGTTTTATACAGAGTAATAAATTAAAATTCATCCAAGAATAATCACAATTAATGGAAACATTCAGTTTTCTGCCACACCAGATACTGAAACTAAAGTTAATATCTTAGATCATGTTGTTCAATTTATAAATGAATACATACATTAAAAATCTAAACTTTTTTGCTTTACTCTTTTGGGCACTAACTGAATAATTACTATTTTTTTCAGGCGTGCACTAACTTTAATGACAGTGGTGCTTGTGTAACTCAGTGTCCTCAACCTTTCATCTACAACTCCACCAGTTTCCAACTGGAAAACAATCCTAATGCAAAATACAGCTATGGAACATTTTGCATCAAGAAATGTCCAAGTAAGTTGGATTGATCTTAAATCTTACATTAATATTTTTCTACATTTACAATATACAGGTGCTGGTCATAAAATTAGAATATCATGAAATAGTTGATTTTTTCCATAATTCCATTCAAAAAGTAAAACTTGTATACTATAAACATTCCTTCCACACAGACTGATATATTTCAAGTGTTTATTTTTTTTTATTTGATGATTGCAAGTGACAACTAATAAAAAACACAAATTCAGTATTTCACAAAATTAAAATATTACTTAAGACCAATACAAAAAAGGATTTTTAGAAATGCTTTTGATGGAATTACTGCAGTAATGTGGTGTGGCGTGAAGTCTATCAGCACTGCTCAGGTGTTATTAGAGCCAAGGTTGCGCTGATAGTGGCTTTCAGCTGTTCTGCATTGTTGGGTCTGGTGCATTGCATCATCTTTACAGTACCCCATAGATTTTCTATAGTGTTAAAGTCAGGTGAGTTTGCTGGACAATTAAAAACAGGGTTTCCCTGGTCCTTAAACCAGGTACTTGTAGCTTTGGCACTGTGTGTAGCTGGAGTCAGTGCTTCCAGAACCACCAAGAACAGGTCCAAGGTCAACACAGATGTGAAGTTTTCACACGTAATGCTTCCTGTTGCTGACAAACTTTTGGGAGATGCTGATTTCATTTTCCAACAGAACTTGGCAACTGCACACAGTGCCAAAGCTACAAGTACCTTCTATCAATAAATTGCCCCTCAGTGTGTGAATGTGAAAACCAGCCATTAGAGGGCACAAGCCAGTGTATTTCTAGTGCCGGTCCCAAGCCTGTAAATGGTTAGGGTTGCGTTAGGAAGGGTATCCGGCATAAAACATTTGCCAAATTAATTATGCAAGTTCTTCAATGATGATTTACTTGCTGTGGCGACCCCTGATGAAGGGAGAGGCTGAAAGACAAAGAAGAAGTGTGAATGTGTGTGTGACTGGGTGTGTGCCCAACGAAGGATTAACACGCTGTCTACAGTTGTTCCTGCCCTTCTTCCCAGAGTTAATGGATTGGCACAGGCTGACCCACAACCTCATGTGGATTAAGTGTAAGATAATGAATGGATGTATATTAATAATAAAAATTAATAAGAATAGTTTGAACCAGGCCATGTCAAGTCACATATAATCATCTCCTAAGATTGCTTGCCAAGGTGGAGAAACTTAAGTGTTCCCATCAGCCTGCAAACGATATGCTCTTAGCAGCGTCACCATTGACAGCTAGGTTGAGAAGCAATTTCCAGACAAAGAGTGATCAAAATCCTAATCACAGGGACAGGAACTTTGGGTTGCAACAAGTTTCTTAAATCCATCATCTTTCATGACTAGGTGTATGCTGGTCCAGTCAACTGCAGGGCTGGCCAGAAATTGGATTCAGTCTATTTATCCTTCAAAGCCGAAACAGTACAAAGCATTAGAATGCCATAATGAATGTACAGAATAATAATGAATGCACCGGATAACAGGTACCCACTGTACGAGACAATATTAGTATTAAATGTTTATAACTGGCTCATCACTATCATCATCATCAAATGATTTATTGATCAAAATAAGAAAATAAAGTAAAGAGAAGCACAAGATATACTGCATGATAGGGGTTTTAATTAACTTGGCAAGTTATCAATGCTTGTTAGTAATTTGGAAAGATCAAACATCAGCCTTTGTGGATAGTCTGAGACTAAGTGAAAAGGCATGGGACATTTCACTACACAGGAAGGTCACACAGTGCTGTTTTCAGGCAAAGAATTTCATGAACATCCTGGAGTTTCTGTCTGGATTCACATGAACATTGCAAAAATCTTGCAACTCAGTGAGCAGCAGAGTCATATCAGCCACACAAAGCCTAGAGATATGACTTTTATTCATTTTTATTCACCAACTGCTGACAAAGAAGATGAAGTAATTAAAAGCTTGAGAGTTCTACACAGATTTTGAACATATACTTGTACTGGCAGAAAAAACCTGTGTCCCAATGTTAGGGAAATATGTTTATGGATCCAGAAATGACAGGCGTTAGACCTTTGTTGAACTCTGTGCTAAAATATGAAATGGTCACCACCAACACACTTTCCCCCTCCAAAACTGGCATAGATACACATAGAAGAACCTAAAGAAGATGACCAGAGCACAGATTGTCTACTTTCTCATCAACAGGAAGTGGAAACAGTCAATCAATAATGCATGCATATGCCTCAGTGCAGACTGTGACTCAGATCACAATCTTGTGATGTTGACAATGAAAGTGATGTTCAAAAGGAAACAAGTTAAAAAGCTAATGGACTCCAAAAAGCAAGTGAAAAATCAAATGGACTTTAGAATTTTAGAACCATACAAGTTCTAGCAGCAATACCAATGGAGGTTGCCAACAGATTTGAAGCATTGGAGAGATATAGGGAACTTTACACTACATATGAACTGTGGCAGCAAATGAAAGATGTCAAGCTGTTAAAGAGACAATAAAGAAACATTCATTTCCAATGAAACCTTTAAGTAAATAAAGAAGAAACATGAGGCAAAAACAACGCCTTCCAGTGATTAGAGAAATCTTTAAAGTGAAGTACAGAAAATGCTCAGAACAGATATTCAAACCAAGTTGAATTATTGGGCCGACCTGTATTCAAATTCACAAAGAAGCTCACCAAAGAATTCCAGCCTTGTACTGCAGCCAACAGAGACAAAAATAGCAAGAAACTTGTAGAACCAAAGGTCTGCCAGAGGTGGAAATAGTACTGTGAGGAACTGTATAGTCTTGAACATTGAGCTGAACATACAGATTTCTGTTCAAGAAAAGGAACTACCACCACTGAATGCAGAGATAAAGCAAGCCATGTTAGAATTAAAATCTGGCCAAATTTGGGCACAAGGGATCAGATCGTCTCCATATCATCGATTCTTTGATTTTACAAAGCATTTTGACATTGTACTCCATGGACAATTTTGGATAACTATGCTTGTGATGGGTTTCCCTATACGCCTGGTCCAACTGCTCAGAAATCTCTACAGTCAACAGTGTACAGCTGTAAGGACAGCAAATCAGCTCATCAGCATAGTTTAGTCCTAGAAAAGGAGTCTGACAAGGATGTAAACTTTCACCATGTCTATTTAACATCCAAGGATAAAAAGTTAAGAGTATAGCTCTACAGTGATTTATTAGAGGATTCAGGATTGTAGGACAAACTATTTTAGAATCTCAGATATTTTGACACATCACAAAAAACTAAAGGAGGTGGTGTCTTATGCTAAGTAAGTTTTAAATGAATAAAACATGCTGATCAAGCATCTAAAACCAAACGAATGACCAACACTGAATACATATAGTTCTGAAAGGACAACATTGCAAAAAGGACAGGATTATCAAGGACCAGACTACTACACAATTGAGAGTGCATTAGAGAAATCTGAATAATCTGAGCAGCCAACCATCACAAGATGATGACGCCATATGACATAATAATAATAATAAGAAGAAGAACAATAACTATCTGTTTTTATAATTTGGCAGTCAAGCTGGTCTCTCTGTGAAACCCAGTTGTTAGCTGCATCCTGTATTTTTTACTTATGTACATTGCCACGAAAATTCCAAATGTATTTGAAATTACCTGGTTTTCTGCATTCATTTGTTATAAAATGTGATCTGATCTAAGTCAAACAGACACAAATGTGCTTATCTTAATACCACACAAGCAAATATAATATTGAATGTCTTTATCGGACATATCCATTAACAAAAAGGTAAAAAATCGAAGTGAACCCTTATGCTAATAAATTCAACAAAAGCTAATTAGAGTCCGAAATTATAAAATCTGGAGACCAAACAATATGACAATATTGGCACAAGGCTTATAGCTACTTATAGCTACTCAAACAATTCAGCTTTGCTACTCACATGAAGCATCTGGTGATGTAAACCTTGTCTCTCGTGAAAGAGATCACTGAAGACTTATGATCCAGAGTCATTGATTTGCATAAACCTGGAGAGGGTTACTTAGTAATCTCAAAGAATTTAACTCACTCCAAGAGACAGAGTTAATTTTACTAGTTTCATAATCAAAATCTACAACATTTATATTACATCCCATACCCAAAACTTTACTCAAAAATGTACTTTTGGGAAATAATCGAACCTTTCATAAAAATTGTCAATTCCTCACTCAGTACTAGCCATGTCCCTAAATCATTTAAATTAGCAATTAAACATATGAATAAAAAACTTCTAACCCCCCCTTTCTCTAGATCCTAGAAAATGTTGTTGCACATACCAGAATAAAAATAATATTTTTTAAAATTGTCAGTCAGGATTTAGGCACCATCATAGCACCGAAACAGCACTGGTTAAAGTTTGCTACTGGCCTCTTATCAGGGTTATGTTTCCATGCTTATATTTCTTGCACTAAGTGCAGCTTTTGACACCATCGATCATGCTATTGGAATGTTGGAATTAATGGAACAGCCCTGTCCCGTCAGGTCTTATTTATCTGACCGTTATCAGTTTGTAGATGTAAATATCCACTATTCTATGCACAGTACGGTAAAGTTTAGTGTCCCGCAAGGCTCTGTCTTAGGCCCGTTACTATTTTTTCTATATATGCTAATATTATTCACAAGCATGATATCAACTTTCACTGTTATGCTGATGATACGCAGTTATATGTGTCAGCCAATCCAGAGGAAAGACACCAATTTACTAGAGTTAAGTGTAAACTAATGTGTAAAGGACATTAGACCATGGATGTTAAACAATTTTCTTTTACTTAATTCTAATAAAACTGAAGTACTGGTATTAGGACCACTGGCAGCTATAATTTAAGGTTTCTGACATTATATTATCTTTGGATGGTCTTTTAATTTCACCAAAAGACCTTGGTGTGATTATTAAATCTAGCCTTGTTGTCTGCTTGTTCCAGTAGGTGCAAAAAAAAAACCTCAGTTATTCCAGAATGCAGTGGCCAAAATCCTTACTATAACCTGGAAATATGAACAGATCACCTCTGCCTTATCCACACTGCACTGGCTACCAGTTAAATTACGTATTGACTATAAAATACAGTCTCGCACCATAGTACCTTAGTGAACTTCCATATTATATATTATAGTTATATTATTATTATTATTATTATTATATGTTTAAATTATTAATGTTGTAAATTATGTTAGTTAAAAATATGAATTATATATGGCCAATTATAAGAGCCAATGCAGTTGGGGAGCAGTTGGGTGCTAAAAGTAGAAAGAAAATCCCTGTTGACAAACAGCCATTAAATGCCAAAACTCTCACTGAGTATGGGAGACTGTGAAAGTGCAGCAGTTATAAGCTGGAAGCCGAACTAACAATTCCATCAGCATGAATCCTGGAGCTGCAGAATCTTATGCATATATTATATATTATTGTTATATTATTATGTGTGTTTCTAGTGCTAGTCCCAAGCCTGGGTAAATGGTGAGGGTTGCGTAAGGAAGGGCATCTGTGGTAAAACTTTTCTATTCTTTCTCTCTCTTCTCTACGCTTTCGGATGAGCTACACCGAATACATCGGAGGAACCAGAATATGTCGGCAATCCTGCGCCCGCCGGATTCCTTTCGACTTTCACTCTATTGTTATACTAAATGTTATATATTATTTGTTATGGAATTATGGAATTAAATATTGTTTGTTATGGAATTATGTATAGGGTATGTATGTTTTATATATATATATATATAGTTGTTACTTGTGTTTTATACATGCATATATTGTTATATTATTATTTTTAGTTATAGAAGTGTGTCTAGATGTATGTTATGTATATATTATAAATTATTGTTATATTTCTGTTTTATATTATTTTTAGTTATAGAACTATGTATTAGATGTATATATATTGTATCACATCACTCAAATGAGGATGGGTTACCTTATGAGTTTTGGTTCCTCCAAAGGTTTCTTCCTTACTTAGTCAGGGAGTTTTTTCTTGCCACCGTTACTCATCTGGGATAAAACGTTTTCTGTAAAGCTGCTTTGGGACAATGCCCATTGTTAAAAGCGCTTTATAAATAAAATTGAATTGAATTGCTGAGCAAAGGGAAAAGTCACTGCAAATGAACAATACGAGTTCTTCAGTAATGATTGACTTGCTGTGGCGACCCCTGATGAAGGGAGAGGCCAAAAGACAAGGAGAAGAAAATTGTTAGATTATTATTATTGTTATATTATTTTTATATTTTTTTGTTAGTTATAGGATTATGTATTAGATGTACACAGATTGCATCACATCACCCAAATAAGGATAGGTTCCCTTAGGAGTCTGGTTTCTCTCAAGATTTTTTCTTACTTCCTTTCTTTGCCACCGCTACTCATCTGGAATAAAACCTTTTCTGTTAAGCTGCTTTGGGGCAATGTCCATTGTTAAAAGTTCTTTATAAATAAAATGAAATAGAACTGAATTGAATTAGATTGAATTGAATCATCAGAATCATTGGAACTGGTTATGGTATCTGTTCAAGTCAAATGAAAAGTCATGGTGTCCATGGAGGATACAACTGCTTTCCAAAAAAATCACTGCATGTCTAAAATCTGCCAAAGAGTACCTTGACAATCAACAACACTTCTGGGAAATGTTTTGTGGTCTGATAAAACCAGGGTTGAATTGTTCAAAGTGTTGAATTGTTACAGTATGTACTGCTGAACAGGCAACACTACATATGGCATAAAATGGGCACGGCATAGCAACATATAAACATCATGCCAGTGGTGAAATATGGTGGTGGCAGCATCATGACTTTGAGGTGCTTTGCTGTTTTGGGGCCTAGACCACTTTCTAGCAAAGAAGGGAAAATAAATTCTCTAGTTTATCAAGGTATACTACAGAATATTGTCACAGTGGCAACCACCAGAGTAAGCTCATTAGAAGTTTATTAATACAGCAGGACAATGTGTCTGAACATCATAATAAATCTACTACTGAATGAGTGACCCACTCAGTGTCCAGACCTGAATCCAATAGAGATTATGTGAAAAGAGCTGTTCACACCAGACAACCTAAGAATATTGCTGATATGAAACATTTCTGAAAAGAAGAATGGTAGAAATTTCTACTGAACCTTGAGCAGCTACCAGAAACACTTGCTGGAGGTTATTGCTCACAAAAGAGGTTTGACCAGTAATTAAATGCAGTGGTTCACTTTCTTTTTTAACCAGCAGTGTGAATGATTATTGGTTGTGAAAAAGTAAAACGACCAGGTGAAGGGGATAAGTTAGTGTGGAAGTGTTGTAATGGGGATCTAAAATGTATACTAACTGGTTTGAAAGGAAGAGCAGAGAGCAAATTGAATATGGTAGGTAAAATTATTATTAAGGATGGAGTGTCAGGATTTGCTATGCTACAAAGGGGGGAACCTGTGACAAGTCTTCCTCCTCATACTTCGGCAAGACTGGAGGAGAACTAGCAGGGAGGGTGTGATCATTACAATAAGGGGCCCACATGTACACTGTTTTTATGCGTCAATAAATACTGGGGTTGTGCTGAGTAATCCAGGAGTACCTGAGAACCAGCTGTAAATGGTTATAAGAAAGGAGATGGCTTCACAATGGAACAATGGAGTGTTATTAAGCATATCCTTTGGAGATGGTCTAATATGCAATAATCTACCATCAAGGACCGCTACTGGGATGGGGTGAACCAATGGTTACGCTGCTAGAACTAGTCTGAACTAGTCTTTAAAAGATTCTGCAGCTCCAGAATTCATGCTGGTATATACATGGAATTGTTATTTGGGCTTATAACTCCCTTACTTAGTGAGAGTTTTAGCATTTAATGGCTGATTGTCAACAGGTATATTCTTTCTACCTTTAGAGCCCACACTACTCTCCGGCATTGGCTCTTGGGGCACTGTTGCTATGTGAGTCACTGAAATGCAGTGACTTTTCCCTTTGCTCAGCAATTCAATTCAATTCAATTTTATTTATAAATCACTTGTAACAATGGGCATTGTCCCAAAGCAGCTTTGCAGAAAATGTTTTATCCCAGATGAGTAACGGTGGCAAGAAAAAGTAAGGAACCCAACCCATAAGGGAACCCATCCTTATTTGGGTGATGTGAAGCAATCTGTATACATCTAATACATAGTTCTATAACTAACAATAATATATAACAGAAATATAACAATAATATATAATATATACATAACATACATTTAGACACACATCTATAACTAAAAATAATAATATAACTATATATACATATATATATATAACATACAACACATACATACCGTATAATACCATAATTCCATAACTAACAATAATATATAACATTTAGTATAACAATAGAGTGAAATTCGAAGGGAATCCGGCGGGTGCCGGGTTGCCGACATATTCTGGTTCCTCCGACGTATTAGGTGTAGCTCATATGAAAGCGTGGAGAAGAGAGAGAAAGGATAGAAAAGAGAAAAGCGAGAAGAGAGAGATAGCGAAAGAGAATAAAGAGAGTTAGACACGATCAACTATCTAATGGACAATTCAAACACAAGTTGTGCAGAGAGCAAGCAGAAACTCTGGCAGACTAGCGCTATGGCAGCATAACTACAGGGTAGAAGGTGACACAGACATAGAGGAGCCCTGGGACATAAAGCAGCCAGCCACTCCAAACTTCCCAATTTACATAAAACACAAAAGGATATACTTGACTATATAAATAAGTTTTCAGCCTAGACTTGAAGACTGAGATTGTGTCTGAGTCCCAAAAACTAACTGGAAGACTATTCCATGGAAGATGTGGGGCTCGATAAGAGAATGATCTGCCCCCTTATAATACGAGGTATTAGCAAACAGCCTGCACCTTTTGATTGAAGTGGGCATGGTGGATCATAAAAAACTATAAGGTACTGTGGCGCAAAACCATTAACTGCGTTGTAAGCGAGCAAAAGTATCTTATAATCAATACGAAATTTGACCCATAGCCAGTTTGGAAGGGATAAGACAGGAGTGATGTGCTCATATTTCTGGGTTCTCATAAGGATTCTGGCCGCTGGACTAACTGTAGTTTGTTTATGCACCTACGAGAACAACCAGACAACAGGGCATTACAATAATCCAACCTAGAGGTAACAAATGCATGGACAAGTTTTTCTGCATCATTCAGTGCCAGCATATGTCTGATCTTAGCAATGTTTCTATAGTTAAAAAATGCTATTCTGGTGGTATTATCTACATTTTACAGCTGTACAATAATATTACCCAGAGGTAACATATATAGAAAACAGTAACAGGCCTAAGACAGAACCTCGTGGGACACCAAACTTTACCCTACTGCTCATAGAATAGTGGTCATTTACATCTACAAATTAATAACGGTCAGTAAAAAATAATAGCCTATGAAGAAGAATAGCATGATCAATAGTGTCAAAAGCTGCACTTAGGTCAAGCTATATAAGCATATAAACATAACCCTAATCAGAGGCCAGTAGCAAATCATTTACAACTTTAATGAGTGCTGTCTCTGTGCTATGATGGGACCTAAATCCTGACTGACAATTTTCAAAAATATTTTTATTCAGGTAGGAACATAACTGCTGCGCTACAACCTTTTTTAGGATCTTGAAGAGGAAGAGAAGGTTAGATATTGGTCTATAATTTGACAGCTGGCAGGGGTCAAAATTAGGTTTTTTTATTAAAGGTTTGATAACTGCTAGGGACATATCCAGTACTGAGTAAGGAATTTATAACTTTTATGAGGAGCTGGATTATTTCTGGTAGTACATTTTTGAGTAATGTTATGGGTATGGGATCTAATATAGATGTTGTAGATTTTGATGCTGAAACTAATGGAATAAACTCTGTCTCTTGGAGTGGATTAAAGTATGATTTCAACTTTATTATTGAAAAAAATCGTTGCACCTGATGCTGGGAACGCTTCTGCAGTGGTCTTCTTCCTAGTTAGTTTTTGCTGAGGTTTGTGTATGATTGGTATATTATTATTATAGATGACAGCTACACCTCCACCTCTTCCAGTTAAACGAGGCTGGGATATGCAAATATACTTTATCTCCAAGCCTGATGGAAGATACAAGTGTCAAATTCAAGTGTCCAGCTCCAAACCATCAGGGATTTCCAGAGTAGCGAGCTAATATTTGAAATGTGAAAGGTTCATCAACTGAGTGGAGACCACTTTTCCACCCGGTGGGTTGAAAAACCCTGCCTGCATGGCGGATGTCAATGCCTCCACTGTTTAAAAAAGACAAAAACTCAGAGCCTTCCCACTTATACAGAAGTTTATATATGCCATTTGGAGCATCTTCTATGGAACCGTGAGGGCTGCTCTTCAATGATACAGTAAATTATGCTTGGAGTAGAAATCCACAACACTTATCATATCACTCATATCACCCGGAAGACCGTCTTGATGTTCTCCCAGCACTGCTAAGTCCATGTTTGTCACACTATACTGTTACAAACAGCTAGGTTGGACACAATCACCTGGGCTGGGAAACTTAGATTGTGGTTGAAATATAAAAGAATAAGAAATGCAAAAAGGAGGGTATTGGAAACCACAGCATGTGCTGGCTTTGAATTGTACAGATCACAATCAAGGAAAAGGTGAGATAAATTATCTACTTCAAAAGAAGATGGATCACTTGAAGAAAAGGGAATGCTGTCACTCAAGATAGAGAAAGAAATTAGAAATAAAATAATATGCCTCAGGGCAACACGGTGGCACAGTGGATAGAGCTATGGCCTCAAAGCATGAAGATCCCGGATTAGAGCCCTGGGTGGGGTGACTCTGAAAATTTATGTGTGGAGTTTGTATGTTCCCCCGTGTTCGCGCAGGTTTACTCAGGGTACTCTGGTTTCCTCCTACATTCCAAAGACATACTTTATAGATTAATTGGTGCCTCTAAATTTTCTGTTAGTCTGTGATTGTGTGTGTGCAGGAAAATGAAGTTCTAGTTGCTCTACCGTCTGTGCAGTACCTCTCAGGAAGTGCACCCCTTATATGGCCAGTGTGGAAGTATGCCAGCACAGTGCTCTTTGTGCTTAATGTTTAGCATAGTTGTATATACAGGGGTTAGACAATCAAACTGAAACACCTGTAATTTTAGTGTGGGAGGTTTCAAGGCTAAATTGGACAAGCCTGGTGGCCGATCTTCATTAATTGCACATTGCACCAGTAAGATCAGAGTGTAAAGCAGGGTAAGAGCACAGTTTTGCTCAAAATATTGCAATGCACACAACATTATGAGTGACATACCAGAGTTCAAAAG
>JAOUQV010309126.1:0-13543 GCA_028565295.1 Aspidoras spilotus
AAAAAAAGCATAATATAATAAAACAACATCAAAATACAATGTTTATGAAACAACACTGACACTAAATTACCATTTAAAAATAAAAATAATAAACATGCATCGAGGAATGTTCGAGGGATCGGTAAGAAGATAAATTAATGAAACAATGTCAATAGAGAGATGGAGATATGGAGGGACAGAGGGATGGGAAGACAGATTAAGTAAAAGGATTTTATTAGAGGAATGAGAAAGAGTAAGAGAGAGAGAGAGAGAGAGAGAGAGAGAGAGGCTAAGTAGAATAATATCAGTAATTGTGTGGATAGAATGAGGGATGAGAAATAAATAGATGGAATGATGTCAATAGAGGGAGGGGGAAATAAATAGATGACAATTCAGGGACGGGAAGATGAAGCAAGAGAACAAAAAATAGATGGCAAATGTCAATAAGATGATGGAGATATAGAGGGAAGGAAAGAAAGAAAAAATATAATGCCATTCAAGGGATGGAGAGAGAAGGATAGAATAAGTGAAAGAGCAAAAGATTATGAAAATGGATGGAGGGACATTCATCCATCTATAGTATCTCTAGTATGTATGTACAATCTGTCTGTCTGTCTGTCTGTCTTTCTCTGAAATCATGCTGGGAAGAAAAACAGGTACACCAAGGTTCATATAGCGATCAATGTTTTCATTTCAGGGGTTTAATAGTAATAACGAAAGAAAGCAAAGTGTGTCACTCTCATGAGTGTGTGTTAGGATTAAAGTAAATGTGAAGTTCTATAGATTTGAAGCTGATGAAGTCTCTGCTCTGAAGTGTGCTCCGAAAATTGTGGAATGTAGATTTACTAAAGACGACAGAACTTTCCAAATACAACAAAATAACTTTACACATTACTACAATTATGTAATTAATCAGGGCATGTAATAATTATAATATAAATATTCATAATTATACTGTATACAGTGTAGTAGACAAAGACACTGTACACTCTGCTCCACAGTTGCCTTAACAGCAAAGTTTGTAAAAGTGCAATCATGCTGAGAGACTCTTAACTCACTCAGCACCCCATAGCGTGATCTATGTGAGGACAGGGAGCTCTTTACTTCCACACAGGAAGTGCACTAAAATTTAAAACGCTCTCTGAGTACCCTATGGAGAGGAGCACTAGAAAACAACCAGCTCACACACACAATTGTTCAGAAATGTGCAAAAAAAAAAAAAAAAAAAGCGATTACAGAGATTCCACCTTGACTTCTTCAGAGTTATCACATTCAGCAGCATCTTACTGGACACTATACCTGATACTATATGTTATATACTACATACTACATACATATATATGTTATACATTTACCGGCCACTAGTAACGTACACCTTACTAGTAAAATGTTGGACCCCTTTGCCGTCCGAACTGTCGTTATTCTTCCTAACATACTTCTGCATTCCTTGGTTGTATCAAGTAATTAGGTTGCTGTTGCCTTTCTATAATCTTCAACCAGTCTGCCTATTCTCCTCTGACCTCTCACATCAATAAGGCATTACTGTCTACACAAACTGCCACTCATAAGGTATTTTCTCTTTTAAGGACCATTCTCTGTAAACCCTAGAGATCATCGTGTGTGAAAACCCAAGTATCTCAGCAAAGTCACTTAAATCACCTTTCTTCCCCATCCTGATGCTCGGTTTGCAATTCAGCAAGTTGTCTTGACCACCCCTACATGTCTAAATGTATTGAGTTGTGGCCATGTGATTAGATATTTGTGTTAACCAGTAACTGAACCAGTGTACCTAATAGTAGTGAGTATATGTGAGGTGTATAGTGTATTGGATAATTGCTGCATGGGTGATTATCTTTCATGTGGCAACAAGTTGATTAACCCCAACTGGTGCAGAGAGTTGCTTCTCATGTCTTAAACAAAAATGTTGAAAGACACATCATAGTTATGGACAAGTTGTTGGTCTGTTTGAGAAAGGTCGAATCATTGGCATGACTCAAGCAGAGAAAAACGTCTAAGAAGAATGCAGAAACGACTAAAATGGAGTTAGGAAGTGTCCAAGGCATCATTAAATACTGGAAGGATAGTGGGGAGCCATCGTCTTCGAGGAGGAAATGTGGCTGCAAAAAATTCATGAATGAACGTGATCGGCGATCACTTAAACACTTGAAATCAAATAATAAAAAAAGAACAACAGAAGAACTGAGGGTTTGGTTTGATATTGACAGTAAGAGCATTTGACATGCACAATGCAAAGGGAACTCAAGTTTGGGACTGAACAGCTGTGTAGCCTTACCAAAACCACTTATCAGTAAAGCTAACCAGAAAATAGCTTCAATTTGCTAAGGAACATAAGGATTGGACTCTGGAGCAATGGAATAAGGTCATGTAGTCTGATGAGTGCAGATTAACCCTCTTCCAGAGTGAAGGGCGCAAGAGGCAAGAGTGATTTACCTATTATGCCTAGTGCCTAATGTACAAGCCTGTGGAGGCAGTGACAATCTGGGGTTGCTACAATTGTTTTTTTTTTCATAGGCTTGTGGGTAAGGAACCAGCCTTGCGACCGGAAGGTCCCTGGTTCGATTCCAAATACAGACAAGTCCCTTGGGCAAGGCACCTAACCTCCAGTTGCTTCCCGGGCTTTCACTTTTTTCTTTTTTTTTTCCTGATAGCACAGGTATATTCCAAGATGACAATGCATTTATAAGGCTCAAATTGTGAGAGAGTGGTTCAGGGAGCATAGATTGGCCACCACAGTGTCCAGACCTTAACCTCATCGAGAATATTTGGGATGTGCTGCAGATGGCTTTGCGCAGCAGTCAGACTCTACCATCATCAATGCTAGATCTTGGTGAAAAATTAATGCAACACTGGGCAAAAATAAATCTGGTGACATTGCAGAAGCTTATCGAAACAATGCCAAAGCGAATGCAAGCCGTAAACAAAGCTAAAGATGGTCCAACAAAATAGTGTGTGTGACCTTTTTTTTGGCCAGGCAGTGTATAATATTTATAAGGATAACCTTTATATAAACCAATCTGCACAGCACTTGGAAAGGGCCACATTAGGGCATTTTCAAGCAGAGCCACCAGCTTCAGTTATTAATATCAAAAGCTATCTTGATGCTAGTCAGACACTCAGCACAACAACACTTCAAAAGCACTGTGCTGATTCAGTAAATCCTAAAACAGATGTGTTAATTTCAACTGTAAATTCTATAGCAGAGATAATGCTGCTTGAGTAAAACCTCATAGATGGGAATTATATTGTAGTATTGTAGTGTAGTAGCAGTATTACAGTATTTGCAGTATAACTGAGTATTAGTAGGTAGTATAAGATTTAGTGTTCTCACTAATATTAGCACTAGTATAAGTATTAGTGTTCTCAGTAGTGTTAGAAGTATTAGTGTTAATCGCAGTGGCAGTATTAGTAGTATTAATAGTATTAGCAGTATCAGTATTATTAGCATCAGTATTAGCAGTATTATGCAGTCATGTACTTCTAACCCTATTGAGAAGGGGTAACAAACAGATGTATTTAAATAATTAAATAAATACTGTGTCCTTTTTGATGGAAGTTTTGAAGGGTTTAGCAAATGCGAGTCTATTGATGAATGACAAGTAACTCGGACCAATCAGATTTACGATTTCCTTGTAGGCGCTACACCATTAACCAATCATAAAAAAAATAAATCACTGCATATGCACATGCTAGATTAACTAGCTAACTTTAAATGGTCATTGCAAAAGAGATAGATATTGTCATACCTCAATAAAACGATTACCTTCAATGGGAATAAATGACACGCTTACACACACTGACTACTACAGACACATTTACAGATTTGTTTCACAGATCGTTATCACCCGAATGAGTCAAGGTTTCTTCCCCTTATCATCTAAAGGATTTCATCCTTGCCTGCTAATTTAATAAATAAAAAAATAACTCCATGGTTATATCCTAATCATTTCTGTAAAGCCGCTTGGTCACAATGTTCTATTTTGCAAAATGCCATAGAAGTAAATTTGAAGTGATTTCAGTAAGTTTGCACAAATTTACCTATAAATCATATATCAGAGCGGAGAAAAGTCGGGAGAGCTATGCCTGGCTAGTGGCTAGTCTGTAGCACCAGAAGCTGTTTTGCTAGGATTGTGTACTGTTTAGGAACGGCGCATGGACTCAATGAATATGACCGTTTAAGATGTCGCCATTTGGGTGGCATACTTCCTAGCCACTGTATGACATTGGGTATTAAGAGTGGTAGTGTACTAAATAATATATAGAATAATATATAGTATAACATTGTTGTTATCATTTTTAAGTTTTAAAATGTGGGTCAGATCGAGAATTACTAAGTATTTACACATTAAAAAATAAATATTTATCCATTCTGAAACTTTATTGTTTATTATTTATTTATTTGCTTGCTTATTTACAGATGTTTATTACACTGTCATATATGATTACTACTGCATTATTACTATGCTGATGTGCAGCATTAACCTTCCTTATTTTTATCTTGCTTATTTCCTCAGAGCGGTCTGTGTCTCTTTCCTTCATTTTTCATTCTCTCATTCACTATCGGTCTCTTTTACTTTCTCTCTCTCTCACTTTCTCTCTCGCGCTCTCTGATCAAAGGTAAACGGTAGTCCCATCAGTTTTATAAATCACTATTACTTCCGCCTTTTCACCACCATCATTTTGGGTTTTGTTCCCCTGCTTGCCCCAAAACAAATAAACAGCACTGATGATGACTGATAGCTGGTTACCTCGCCGGAGACATGTTTATTTTTTGTCCAGATTAGCTGAATGTCTCGTTGGGTCCTGCATTGTGTCAGAGGTGGTTTTAGTTTTGCCGTAATTACACGTTTCTCTATCAGCGCTAATTAACCTGAGAGGTGCTCTGATCACCACACCAAAGACTAAAGCAGGAGTGAAGCAGGAAGTAGGGAGCGGTTATTATAATCACACAATCACTCTTACACACGTATTCACAAGTGTTAGCCCAGTTCTCACTGCTTACTGATATATAATTACATATAGTATAGGAATATCTACCCTCAGAAATAAGAAATGATCGACATTAGAAGTATTTTATGCATCACTACCAAGTGCAAATGTTTTATGCACCGTCTTCTTCTTCTTAAGCACAAATTTTTAGGTGCTTTGTTCTTTTATGATTTTAGATTTGCAAACATTCAATTTCTAAAAAAAATGCATAAAAATACCTAAATATCAATAAAAATGCAACATGTTAAATAACAGACTAAAGGGAAAAAAAATACTGAAGGCTGCTTGTTTTGCTGCAAAAAACAAGTGTTTCTGTCAAATTCTTCAGAAAAACTTTATAGATATTTTACTAATTAAACACAGCAAATTCTACCTGGGTTCGCTGTTTAAAGAAACACCACGGCAAATACAAATTCCTCAAGTTTAATACCGTTTACTACACTCTATAGTGTTTGCTTTATCAGAACAGAAAATGAGTTACTGAGCCACATCACATCCTACATGTTATGTTATGACATAACATGTATGACATGTGATGAGGCTCCCACATGACAGAATTGAAGCAAGCGTAATGACTTGTAGAAGGAGTCAGATGACGTGGAAGACTGGGTATAACCTGTATTGATAACATTACAACGTGTCTATAATAATGTAATATATCAGCATGGAAATCTTGAATTTGCCATACACACCTACATTTTTTTGCAAAAATGATCCAAATCTGTCTTTCGAGGACATCATCTATAGACAGCTCTCTTCAGATCACCCCATAGATTTTTAATCAGATTTAGACCTGGGCTCTGGATAGGTCATTCCAAAAATATAATCATCTATGGGTGAAGCCATTTCTGTTCATTTGGATGTATGCTTTGGGTCATTATTGTGCTATAAGATGAAGGTCCTTTTCATCTGCATGTTTCAAGCAGAAGCCTGAAGGTTGAGATAACATTTTGTGACTGGTATTTGTAATTATTAATAACTCTATCCTATCAAAGGCAATTTTGGAGGGTTGTACATTTCTTCGTAATGTCACTGTTGCGCAATATATTCCCTATTCATGATGCACAGCCACATCCCCAGTTATAAGGGGGTACACACATCACATTTCGTATTTTTTTTTATTAAATGATTCGAATACATATTTCTAAACTCAGAATAAGGTATTAGATGTACCAATGTATACCAATATACACTATATTTCCAAAAGTATTTGCTCATCCATTCAAATTATCGGAATCAGTCGTTTCAATCACTTTCATTGCCACAGGGGTATGAATGCCATAGCATACCAAGACATTTTGAACAATTTTATTCTCTCATCTCTGTGGGAACAGTTCGGAGCAGGCCCCTTCCTCTTCCAACATGACCGTACACCAGTGCACAAAGAAAGTTCTATAAATAGATGACAGAGTCTGGTGTAGATGAACTTGACTGGTCTGCACAGAGTCCTGACGTTAACCTAATAGAACATCTTTGGGATGAACTAGAGTGGAGACTGAGAGGCAGACCTTCTCGTCCAACATCAGTGTGTGACCTCACAAATGCGCTACTGGAAGAATAGTCTAAAATTCCCCATTTACACACTCCTAAACCTTGTGGACAGCCTTCCCAAAAGAGTTGAAGCTGTTCCAGCTGCAAAAGGTGGACTGATATCATATTGAACGCTATGGATTAGCTCATATATGAGTCAAGGCAGGTGAGTAAATTCTTTGGAAATATAGTGTATGTGCTTTTGTTTAAGATTATTGCTAAACAATTAATCATTTTTGTGGGAACCCATAATTAGAGGTCAACTCCAATATAGAAGCATCTAATATCTAAACACAACCAAATTTGAAAGATTTATTTATAACCAAATAATGTTTAACAATTATTATCACTGCAGACAATAATTCTTCATCAGTGAATGAAAAAACTCCTCAAATTATGGGAAAAAACTTCCCTAAAATATACTATCGGAAATCTTAGGATTTTACTTTACATACGTTAAATGCTACACTTAAATTCCAAGCACATTTTATACTGCAACTGGATTTTTTGTACCTTTTTCATTCTCTCCTCTTCATCTCTTCTTCACCCCTGTCTTTTAGGAGATGAGCGAAGAGATGGATGGAGTAAAGAACAGATGAGCTGACACAGCACTGGATAATAACAGTGATATACACACATACACACCTGCTCTGATCCTGCTTTTATCTGATACAGAGTCAATGATTACTACATAACTCCAGCCAATATCCACAGTCACACCACACACACACACACACAAAGAGAGAGACAGAAACATACATACACAGAGTGAGGAAAAAAGTGTAAAACCCTTTTTTTTTTAGTCCAATGATCGATAATATCCTATTTCATTTTCTAGCCTGGGATCTATTGCTGTGTGAGGTCTCAGATCATTTACATGATACTTCTAAACTATCTAAACTTAAAATGTACTAAACCTGATTATGAACAAATGAAATGACCCAAATTCAATGGAAATAATACAGTTTTTATAGCAGCTATCAATCACGTCTCCTAGGATGAGGCTCTCGGGATACAAGACGTTGATGAAGCCCATCACTCACTCTGAGTACAGTTTAATTCGCCTTAAGAGTCATCTTTTCCATCGATCAACTCTAAATGCAATATTAACTCTTCTAAGAGGAAACCTTGGATTTCAGATAAACCGAAGAAACACTGGTGCAAAAGAAAGCTTTTCAGGAAAGCTCTCACGAACCCCACACCACAAACACTTTAAATGATATCAAGTCAACATGGAACCTCATAAACCACTTATTAAATCGCAAGAAATCACCTGTAGCTGCAGCTACAGAAAAATCTGTAGATACAGACAGATACAGACAGATCTGATAGCTTCATCAATCGAGTGTTTTTGCATCGAGTGTTGTAAATTCCAATGTAGATCCATGTAATATAACTAAAGTGTTTTTTCCTCCACGCCAGACCTTCGACTCACCAAGTATCCAAGGAAATCCATGATATCATCTCGGAATTCAAAATAAATAAATATGAAATACAGCGTCCTCCATAATTATTTGCATCCCTAGTTAAAATGTGTTAAAAGCCTTAAAATAAATTAATTTCTTTATTGCAAAAGCATAATCTCACTTTGAAAAGATTTAGAAAAAAGCAACCTTTAACTCGAGTAAAAAAAAAATCCTGGCTAAGAAATAATTATTTCCCATAAAATGACGTGTTCCACAATTATTGTCACCCTTAATACATTTCTTGGAAATAAATGAGAAAGACAAAGAGAACACACTATTCAAGTGAGGCAGATGTGTGTCCACTGTCATAAATTAGGCAATGGCTACAAAGCAAGAGCCACTTACCTGCAGATGCCCTTACATCTACAGTCAGAGCAATCATCAAAAAGTTCAAAACATCTAGAACTGTGACAAACAAGCCTGGAAGAGGACGCAAGTATCAAGTGTACCACACAGTGAGAAGGATAGTAAGAGAAGTAAAACGTTCTCCAAAGCTTATTGTATGAGAACTGAATCAAATAGCAGTATCTTGGGGTTATGAGGTCTCCCAAACAACCATTTGGCGCTATCTACATGCCAATAAGCTGTTTGGGAGGCATGCAGAGAGAAAGCCTTTTCTTACTTATACTCAAGCATAAATGGGTGGAGTTTGCCAAGCGGTACTAGGATTTAAACTTGGACCACGTGTTTTGTCAGATGAGACTAAGATAGAGCTTTTTGGCAACAAACAGTCTAAGTCTGGCATAACACCAAGGATGATTATGCAGAAAAACACCTCGTGCCCACTGTTAAGTATGGGAAAGGATCAGTGCTGCTGTGGGTCTGTTTCTCCTTCAAAGGGCCTAGAAAGCTTGTAAGGATACACAGGATCATAAACTCCGAAATATTAGGACAATTTGAATTTTGTAGCCTCTGCCCGAAATAAAGATGTGTCTTCACTGGGTCTTTCAGCAAGATAATGACCCTAAACATGTGGTCAAATCTCCCCAAAAATGGTTCACAAGGCACAAAATCAAGCTCTTTTCATTGCCATTTCAGTCCCCAGACCTCAAGCCAATAGAAAACCTGTGGGGTGAGCTGAAGAGGAGAGTGCATAGCAGAAGACCCAGGATTCTGGACAATTTAGAGAGGTGGTTCTCCAAACTTGTGAAGAGTTATAGGAGAAAATTAGGTGCTGTCCTGTTGTACAAACTAATACCAGGGGTGCCAATAATTGTGTTTATAAAATAATTTATTCGAAGCCAAAGAGCACTTCTTAACCAGGGGTGCCAATAATTATGGAGCACGCTGTACATAAAGAGCATTTTAATTTATTCATTATATAATATTATGCAATTATTTAATTCAACCTATAACCAACAATCTTTCCTTATGGTTTCAGTCTGGAGTTGTTCCCCCTCTATCTCAAAATTATTAGTTTTTATTTATATAGTGTTTTTTACAATGGCTTTACAGAAATGATATCAGCTATATAAACATAAGATTTAATAAGGCTAATTATCCGAAAGCTGAAAGGCGACAGTGGCAAGGAAAAACTGAGATAAGAGGAAGAAACCTTGAGAACAAGAGATTTTTTTTTTCATTTTCAAAACAGAGGATGCCAAGGATTTCTGCAATCATGAAATTCATAGACATCCTGCCCTGCATTTCTAAATTGTTGTAGAAATTTATTCATTTAAGAATATATAGACATTTTGCTCAAAATAACAATCTATATGCACATCAGTATAGATTTAGGAAGAAATACTAAACAGAGCAGGCATCACTTTAGCCAAAAAATGTTATTTCAACTGAAAAGACTGAAAGAAATTTGCCCTTGTGGACATTTTAGACACAAGTAAAGCTTTCGATCAACCACAAGATTTTGATTTCTAAACTAAACACATATGGAGGGTTGGATATAAAAATATATATATATATATATATATATATATATATATATCTCCAAGTGCATACGCTATACACATGCAGGCGCTAAATTAGAATGTGACAGTTGTAGCCCATGTCCTGCATATGTCTGTGTGGTGGCTCTTGAAACTCCATTCACAAGTCCACTCCTTGTGAATCTCCACTAAATTTTTTAATGGTCTTTTCTTGACGATCCTTTCAAGACGGGGTTTATTCCGGTTGCTTGTGCACCTTTTTCTACCACACTTTTTTTTTGCTTCCAGTCAACTTTCCATTAATATTCTTGGATACAACACTCTGTGAACAGCAGCTTCTTTAGCAGTGACTTTTGTGGCAAAACGTCCTTGTGGGGTGTCAATGACTGCCAGTGTCTTTCCCCATGATTGTGTAGCCTACTGAACCAGACTAGGGAACCAATTAAAACACTTAGGTGTTTTGTGTTAAATATTAGAATTTTATATGATGTTTATATGATAATGATGTTGGGTTTTTATTGGCTGTAAGCAATAATCATCAACATTAACAGAAATTAACACTTGAAATAGATCACTGTGCTTGTAATAAATCTATATAATGTATGCATTTCACTTTTTGTATAAATTAATGAAATAAATGACATTTTTGGTGATATTGTAATTTATTGAAATGCACCTGTACCTCATTAAGTATTTACACCGTTTTGTTTTTCTATTTTCTATTCTATTTTCAGGTGTTTTCTATTGTACAATTTCCTATTGTACTATAAATATTTTGACTCATTTGTTAGTTTATTTGTTAGCCATTATCATGACATATGATGCTAATTATTTATAGAACTTTTGTACAATCCCCTCAGGTTTCATTCCATCCTTGCACCATTGTTCTTATGAGCGCTAAATAATAATTAAAAAAATACAAATTTATATATTTTTAAGTTTTTAATAGTCAACTGATGATTCCTCTAAACATTCCTAAAATTCCTAATTATTTACAGCATGCAGACATCAGGGAACAGATCCCACAGGGTGAAGTCAGGTAACGACATAGAGATGTTACCAGAACCGATACTTAGATACCAAATCGATACTTAAATTCCTGAAAACAATACAGTTTTTGGTACCTGTTATATTGAAGGTATTAAATAAACCACAGAAGGCATAAGGGCTGCATAAGATGCTTACAAGTGTGTTTCATACAAAAGATGGAAGCGTGCTAAATAATTGTGTCTATGAAAGTGGAAGTAGTAGCAGATCTGCTCTGACTAGTAGAAAATAAATAAAAAAGTGCCACATGGGAATTTTTTTTGGGTTTCATTCGAATGAAATAATCGACAGCAGGAAGCAATTTTGACAAAAGGCACATATTTGCCAAAACACATTAGAAACAGAGTTTTGTTTAAAAAGTACATAACTGAAATGTCACCATTTTTTTTGGAATTGCGACTGCTGCATATTTTGTACTTAATGGTGTTCGTGTTATGCTGAGATTTCATAACTAGTGATGTCATATTTAAAGACTTACATAAAATTGACTCTGTATACTTTATATCCATTATTATATTAATAGGCTGTACATTAGGTGTGCACACAGTACTGTTTTTTACACTTAAATGCCATTGTTTCATTAAAGTGAACATTTTCTTGTTAATTATATTAGGAAATTATTACAATATCACTGCAAACACAGAGTTTTAGGGAGTATATTAAATACTAAATATCTTCTTTCAGCCTCTCCCTTTTATTAGCGGTCGCCACAGCGTGTCAACCTTTTTCCACCTCACTGTCCTCTGCATTTTCTGCTTTCACATCAACTACCTGCATGTCTACACTGACCACATCTATATATCTCCGCTTTGGTCTTCCTCTCTGTCTTCTGCCTAACAGCTCCATTTCTAACATCTTCCTATATACTAGATATATTAGATATATTTATAATCATAACAGAAAAAGAATACATGCAGCAAACTTGGAATGGCTTGGCAACAGTCTGGCATGCTATGATATCTGAACCGGTGTCAAGAATGCTCACATTTTAGTAGTATTGGTATCAATTACTACAATTCTTATTAAGACACTCCTAGGTAACAGCTTCATTTACTGTATGCTATCCACCCACAGGCATACCATAAGAATGCTCCAAAGACCATCACACCACCACCACCACCATCCTGCAGCAATTCTTTGCAACCAGAAGATATGGCTTCATGCAGTTTCCAAAAGAAACAGACCAGTGTACCATTGTGCGTCTGGAATAATTAATCCTAGTTCATTCTGACGCACCCTAATGCACTGGCACATTTCTTTGGCCCATACAAAATATAGGTGGTGATTAAGTGATCAATCAATGCATAATAATGTACAAGGTGGGCCATTTATACGGATACATACAGATGTGTGTGTATATATATATAATATTTTATTTGTCATTTATTGTTCTGAAATACTTTGTCTCTCTCATCAATCTATCTCTCTTTGACTCCATCTGTGTCCGGCTGTCTGTCTCTCAGTCACTCATTTCCATATACTGATCTCTTCACTTCCGTTCATTTTTAGCAATGGTGATTAAGATCATGCGACAAACAGGAAGTGCTTGTGATCTCAACAGGAAGTAATCAGAGCGCTGCAGTTTATTTTTGTTGATTAATCACATTTCCTCCCCTGCTGTGTGGAAAGGAGAGATGTGATACCATGGCTGAAAATTTCTAATTAATTTGCTCTCAACATGACAGAGGAGGTTTGGGGTCAGAGGGTGACAGGTCATGGTCGCCGAGGGCTTTTTAATCACTCTGGCTCGGACAGATGTGTGTGTTTTCAGCATGGCTTTCAGGAGCCGATGTTTAACTGCACTTTAATGGTGCCTGGATTCACGCGATTACTTTATTTACAATTAAAGATCAATTCAACTGCATTTTATTGTAGTCTATGACTTTAAAATGAGTTTGTTCTTCATTGATCAATAGTTACATTGTGTGCGAGTATGCGTTCGTGTTAGCAATTTAGCCACTTAGCTTACTTTAATGCACAATATTCCAACACCCTCGAAGGGTATACTGTGATGTACGACAAACCCAGTCTAAATGTACTGCACACGATACTCTAATACACTCTTATGTACTTTAACAGACACTACTGTACACTTAAAACTGTCTAATGTACTCGACCACACTTCAACTCACGATAATGTACTCCAACATACCCATGCTAATGATGTAATGACTCTAGAACACACTTATAATATCTAACATACTCTAACACACTGAACTGTACGGTGACACGCCAACGCGCTGTAAGATACTCAAGAACACTCAAACATATTTTTATAGAACTGAGGATTACACTTGCACTATTTGAAAGAGACAGTTTTTATTAAGCAGCGAATGAAATAAAGACGATCCGAGAGATCCACCAACAAATCCTTCGTCTGGCTTTTTATAGTTCCCTGTACAACATTAATTTTACACTCTGTGATCTGAGAATGAAACCATTGTCAAGAGAGAAACAGG
Source organism: Aspidoras spilotus (assembly GCA_028565295.1). Taxonomy (NCBI): domain Eukaryota; kingdom Metazoa; phylum Chordata; class Actinopteri; order Siluriformes; family Callichthyidae; genus Aspidoras; species Aspidoras spilotus. The sequence continues at coordinate 13,372 of JAOUQV010309126.1, forward strand.
TGCCTAATCAGAGCCTCGGGTATGCCAACATCAGGCTTATATCTCTCTTGCATAGTTGCAAGCTTGTACATAAGCACAGACCAAGTTACAAAGAACAATATACAGGGGTTAGACAATGAAACTGAAACACCTGGTTTTAGACCACAATAATTTATTAGTATGGTGTAGGGCC
>JAOUQV010309229.1:0-13541 GCA_028565295.1 Aspidoras spilotus
CCAATCTTCATTAATTGCACATTGCACCAGTAAGAGCAGAGTGTGAAGCTTTAATTAGCAGGGTAAGAGCACAGTTTTGCTCAAAATATTGCAATGCACACTACATTATGGGTGACATAGAGTTCAAAAGAGGACAAATTGTTGGTGCACGTCTTGCTGGCGCATCGACAGCAAGTCTTTGTGATGTATCAAGAGCCACTTTAGGGTGTTTTGGAGGAGCAAGTCAGGAAACGTTTCAAGTCAGGCTCAACAAGGGTACAAACCTTCTTGCATAATTTTGAATGATGCCCCTTGCAGCCTTGCTCGTTTGGTGCCTGTGTCCGGCTACAGTGTGACTTTCAGCAGGATGTTAACAATAGCTATCTGTCCACGTTCAAGGTCGCACAAGTCATTGAACATCGCTCAATTTACTTATATGAGCACAGATTCCGACGTACCCACGAGTCTGGGAACTTTATCGGTGCTTCTAAATCATCTACCAGGTGTTCCTAATCCAGTGTTATTTTAGTGTATACCATAAATTCTCTGTTCTGATTAGGTTATGTTTTATGTTTTTCAGAAGCAGCAGCTTGTTTCAGTTACAGTAGACAACTAAGGGACATTTGAATCAGCTTGCTTTAATATTTCACATTGTATGCTCATGCAAAGTAACTTAAAGTAAACATGATGCCAGAAATACTTGAAATAAATCTTTCTACCTGCAGCATATTAAAATAAATATAAAATATAAACAGCAAATAAAATAAAGTCAATATTATGTGTGCTTTTTTACGCTGTAAAGAGATAGCATGAATCATACAACATATAAATATCCTGGAAGAACAGCCTCTTGTGGGACCCATGTGGATTGGTGAAATATTTCGCTGTCAGGAACAAAGTCAGCGATTTCCTAGCTGACATCAGTGTTGATGAACTTTAACCTCAGGCGAGCGGTGGAAGTGATGCTATGGTCTCTGTGTCAGAATCGTCCCTCTGATGCCTTGTCACAGTGACAGTGATTGTGCTCAGGTCTCTGCCTCACTGGCAGCTGATGGTACTGTACGAATACTAATTTTCTCCCTTAAGTGCAAAAATGTGCATTCACTCACATGCAGTTGCACAGGGGACTGTAAAATGCTTCCAAACACATCATGTCTATCATAAGCACGTGTTGTGCAAGTTCTCGAAGAGAATCACAAAAGTATGTTGAGCGATCACTGGGTTAGGAACACCTGGCTGATACCGTGTTGGTCCAAGATTTGCAGTTCTACAACCCCAATTCTAATGAAGTTGGGATGTTGTGTTAAACATAAATAAAAAGAGAATATGATGATTTGCAAATCCTTTGCAAATCCTACAAAGACAATGATCAGACGGATGAATGTGATTGTTTTTGTAAATATTCACTCATTTTGTATGTTTTAAGAGTTGGGACAAGAGCAAGAAAAGACTGAGAAAGTTGAGGAATACTCAAAAAACACCTGTTTGGAACATTTCACAGGTGAACAGGTTAATTGGGTATAAATGAAGCATTCCCAAAAGACCCAGACGCTCACAAGTAAAGATTAGGCTTAATAGTCCAACAGTTTAATGGTGTTCACAGATAACATTCTCTGGAAATATTCCTAAGCCCATTTTGTGATTTCCAATACAGAAGTGCCTGTATGTGATGCAGTGCCGTCTAAGGGCACGAAGATCACGGGCACCCAGTATGGTTTTTACACTTGCGAACAGAGATTCTTCCAGATTCTCTGAACCTTTTGATATTATGCACTGTAGACGATGATGTGTACAAACTCTTTGCAATTTTACACTATCTAAATGCTTTCTGATATTGCTCCACTATTTGACGGTGCAGAATTATGGGTATTGGTGATACTCCCCCATCTTTACTTCTGAGAGCCATAGCCCCTCTAAGATGCTCTTTTTATACCCAGTCATGTTAATGATCTATTGCCAATTTGTCTTCCAGCTGTCCTTATTTTGTACCTTTAACTTTTCCAGCCTCTTATTTCCCCATGCCAACTTTTTTTTAGATGTGTTGCTGTCACGAAATTTCAAATGAGCCAATATGAATTTTCAAATGAGCAATGGGCTCAGGAACACTGGAGAAAACCACTGTTGATGAACACAGTTTGTTGTTCCATCTACAATTGCAAGTTAAAACTCTACCATGCAAAGCGAAATCCATATATCACCAACACCTAGAAACACAGCTGGCTATTCTGGGCCCGAGCTCATCTTAAATATATTGGTGCAAATTGAAAACATGTCCTGTGGTCTGACAACGATTGCACATTTCAAATTGTTTTTGGAAATCATGGACATTCTCTGGGCCAAAGAGGGAAAGGACTGGATTGTTATCAGCACAAAGTTCAAAAATCAGTATCTCTGATGGTTTGGAAGTGTGTTACTGCCCATGGCATGGGTAACTGACACATGATGTCCATGATCTCCAAAAACCATTTGAAATGTGCAATCGCCAGGAAGGCAATATTGATGCTGAAATGTACATGCACGTTTCGAAGCAACATATGCTGCTATCCATGCAACGTCTTTTTCAGGGATGATTCTGCACGTATTACAACATTTTGGCTATGTAGTAAAAGAGTGCGGGTACTAGACTGGCCTGCCTGCAGTCCAGACTAGGCTAAATGTGACATTAAATAATAAACAAACTAGAAAAAATTAGCTTTAATATGTACAGTTCAGCACCTTATGAGAGCAGATTGTTGCACCAATTGGTGCACAATTTAAGTGATCATCACCTGCCAGGTGTTCCTAATCCACTGATATAGTATATTTGTCGCATGTTCAATTATTAATAACAATACAGCAAATTATTAATGTTTTACTTCTTCCTTTTTCTTACGCAATGTTTTTATGAAATATTAATAAATCCTGTCTGTTTTACTGCTTTATTACCGTCATCTTCGACATCAATAGCCATGTTGACGACAGGAACAATGTCATATTCATAAACAAATTTCACATCTTATACTCAAGTTTAGCATCTCTAGTTCATTTAAAAATGCATGTCTTTAAGTGGGAGGAAACCCTGGCGCACCGGAGTAAACCCACATGGAGCCGCAGAGAACATTTAAACTTGGGGATTGAACCCGGGTCCTCTTGCTCGGAGGCCACAGCTTTGTCCACTGCGGCGCTCGTTTGAAATGTGTGAAACAATGTACACTGAATGATCACTGACTTAGGAACACCTACCAGCTCGCCTTGAGCATTGCCTTGAAATTGGGCAGCTACAAGCTATAATAATTAATAATAATAATAATACAATAATTAATTAATCAACTCCGTAGACCAATCCGTTAATAGCCAGGTGTACCAGGTGATCCCGTGATCATTCTGAGTAGATATAATAGATGACATATTCCCTGATTAGTCATTTGCCTTTTCTGAAAGGCAATTAATTCTACAGATAGAGTGCAGATAATTTTTGACCCTCATTTATGATCCATGGACCAGCGATCTTAATTGATAAGCTTAAGAAAACTGGTAAGGAATTCTACTGCAGGATTTTTGCAGCATCTCAAACTCATAACTGTAAAAGGGGAGAAAAAAAATCACTAGTAGGAAAGGAAAGTTTTTTTTTTATCCTAGCTGGGTTTCAGACATGACCAGGTAGAACATTAAAGGGAAGAAATCAATAGAAATGTTCCAGCTTTCTGTGATCTTTTTCCACCTAAACTCAGCCACAAGAAAAGGAATCATCACACATGCTGCAATGCTCTTCCTTACTTGATAGTACAGAAGAAGAAAAAATACATCTCATAAAGCTTTCTTTATAGTCTCAGGAGGAACTTGCAGCTTGCAGAGCCTCATTGTGCCTATAATTTACCTCAGTATTGATTTGGAGTATGTATAGAGCCTGCACATTTAGTCCAGTGACCTCTAATGTCTCAGTGTAGGTAATATAGAAAAATAACTGCTGAGATGTAATATTCTCATACACACTTCATCTTTATGACCAGTGTCTTTTTCCCCCAACATAGAGAAGATCATTTTATCTATCTGTAGCGTCCTTGTCCATTAGTGTTGCATGCTTCTTTGATGATTAACAGTTCTGTGTGTGGAATATGCTAATCATGTGGAGTTCTGCGTGTGGAATATGCTAATCATGTGGATGCTGCTTTATTAACATCAGGCTACTCGGAATGCATTTTCATTTGTTTCCCATGGGCAGTTCCTATTGAAAGGCATTTTACTATTGCAAATGTCTGTATTGGCTGATTCCTGTTTCATTTTGCTAGTGGAATGAGACGTGTGTTGTGTGAAATGCCTAAATAAAAATGTTTGGCCATATTTTATAAAAGATGCCAACTATTTTTTTTTTTATCAAAAATTATCTTGCCTTTTATATACACTATATTTCCAAAAGTGTTCGCTCACCTGCCTTGACTCGCATATGAGCTAATCCATAGGGTTCAATATGGCGTCGGTCCACCCTTTGCAGCTAGAACAGCTTCAACTCTTCTGGCAAGGAGGTACACAAGTTTCAGGAGTGTGTTTATGGGAATTTTTGACCATTCCTTCAGAAGCGCATTTGTGAGGTCACACACTGATGTTGGGAGAGAAGGCCTGGCTCTCAGTCATGCCCTAATTCATCCCGAAGATGTTCTGTTGAGTTAAGGTCAGGACTCTGCAGGCCAGTCAAGTTCATCCATGTCTTTATGGACCTTGCTTTGTGCACTGGGGCACAGTCATGTTGGAAGAGAAATACTTTTGGAAATATGATGTACATTTTTAAATCATTTGATTCATCCATTCATTATCTTCTGCTTAATCCACATGGGGTTACGGGCCAGGTGGTGCCCACCCGGCAACTCTAGGCCCAAGTTTCGAAACAACTTTGAGAGGGCACTGCTCCATCCTAGCGCACACATTCAAACACTACGGGCCATTTTAGAGACACCAATTCACCTAAAAGCCATATCTTTGGAATGTATGAGGAAATTGGAGCACCCAAAAAAAACCCGTTTGAACGAACATGGGAACTCTACATAGAAATTTTCCAGGTTGTGTCTGGGGATCGAACTTGGGTCTGTCCTGCTGTGAGGCGACAGCACTACCCGCTGCACCACCATGCCACCCCGGATTCGACTTTCAGAAAGATGAAAACATACATTTTCAATATAATCTCAATATAATATATTTCAATATAATCTCCTTACTGTTCAACATTTTGTGCATTCACTACACGCTTTTCTATTCTCTCATTAAAAATGTTTGTCTGAGCAACAAGCCGTGATTGCAGAACCTGTTCTTAGTCTGTGATTGAGGATCTTCTCTTTCCACACTTGACAGTTAATTGTTTGTCTCGTAGTGAAGAATCCAAGTATTATCACCAGTAATGATTCTGATTCCTTAGAGTCCAAACACTTATCCTTGTCCTCTTCTGTATTTTTTTTTTTTGGAACTCAAGTTGTAAATTATTGCATAGAAAGAGCCATGTAAGATTTGCAAATGTTTGCAACATATAATCCACTGTTACTCCCCTATTCGAACAGAATCAGTTCACTCTCATTATATCCTGTATATCATTTCTGTAAATATGTTTTGTGACAGTGTTCCATTTTAAAAATCGCTATAGAAATGAATTGAATTGAAACTTGCTCCATGTTCCTTGAATTTTGCTTGAAGTGTGTGTGGAAAATGTTTGTCTCGCCACCGCAAGTATCAGAGTTATGCAAGCATATCCACAAACAGTATTTAAACCCATTTTAAGAAGTAGTTTTGTAGGACAGAGTTGCATGTGACATTTCTCTGAGCGAGTCAAGGCCATGGGCAGTGACAGGTGCGTTCATCATAGAGCCGTGCTACTGATGGATCTGAGATTGGCTCTGTTCAGTTAGTTCTCGCTTCAAGGTGGCTCTGGGTCACTTGAGAACACACACCAGTGTAAAAACAATTTGTTCACACCAGTGGCAAGAAATTATGGAATATCCCAATTTAAATCTATTATGATATTAATCCAGTTATAATCAGTGTAAAGTTTTGTGCAACCTACATATGATGATAAAATATCAAGACTTAATTAACTTCAAATTTAAATGTGCGTCGCTTTTTGTAGCTTGGAGTTCAGTACGCGAGCTGCAGTTCATCTAAGATGGATGAATTTGAATGTGCTCTTGCGGAGCAGGTTCACCTCAGTAGGCATTTTTATGAGCCATCTCTAAAAAAAATAGAGATTGTGGAATGAATAGAGATTTTGCTTCTCCACTGCTTATTTTTTGAATCGCCTCCTGTCCTTTGAGAGAATCATTACGCAGCAGCGTAACCAGAATGAAGTAAATGCCAACAGCTTTTATGTGCCGTCAGCAGAGCCCCTGCACAAGCTCCACTCTTCTGCTAAAGTATGCTCAGCCTTAAACCTCCCATAGTGCAGCATTGCGCTCTGCATACGCCAGTTCACTCGGTTTTGCCGTATTTAATGTAAAGTACTGCAAATTCACACACGAGGCTGTTGTTTTATAACACAGTAATATACTGTATTTTCGATAATTCTGAAAACAATTATCATTTGGATAAATATATGTATGTGTGTGTGTGTGGATGTGTGTATGTGTGTGTGTATATATATATATATATATATGTATATATATATATATATATATATATGTACACTTTACATTATAACTTTATTATATCAAATATTATTCTGCACACTAGTGCAAAAATATAATCCCTGCCACTAGGGATCACCAATGCGCATTGCTGAACTGGCACGTGTTTTACGTCGGATGCCCATACTTATGCAAACTTTACCCTTTCGGGCTTAGGACCAGACAATTTAGTGCCTTCTATCGACCTGGAATACATGTCTTTGGATTGTGTGGGCAACTGGATTATTATGTTTCCAAGTTCAATTACCTTTCAGACAAGACAAATACATCATTGTTGGACATAATCTCACTGCTTTTCATTACACGTTGCCCATTGGTTAAAAAAAATATATATATATATTCCCTCATTAAAACATGCTTTTTAAATGTAAATCTTCATCCTTGTAGGTATTTTTCAGGGGTTGAATCATGTGATTGTATATTGGGTCAGGATCAAGACTGTATGCTCTATAGAGTCGTATATTCAACAAAATCATTTCAGATGCACGCTTCCTCTTCAATCCTGACATTCATACACTCTCTTTCCATTCATACACATTTCTTTCTGACAAAACACTTTCTCCATACAGTGCACAAAGTCTAATATTGGCACCCCACACACCTTCAGGCAACAGAAAATCTATCACTGCACGCTGCACTTGTTTTCAGTGTAAATCCCAAGTGGGGGCGGCCATTTTTAACTCGGATCTATCTAATTTGCCCAGCACTGAGTGGAGAGACAGAGAACTGATATGGAAAGCTCAGATAAGACGAGCAGCTGAAGTTTTAATAAAACTGGATTTGATTTTATTGCAGTTATTCTTTTTTTGTGTAGGAAAAAAGAGTCATTTCAAAGATCACATAACAGAAAACTTAATCAAATCAAGAGTTACACGCATGTTCTTCCCACAGAGACTTTGCATCTGTTTCTATAGAAATTACACCATCTTGAAAACGTGTGAATGGACCCTGTTATAGAAGGTGAATAAACACCCTCTTAGCAATCAGGATTGAGCATGCAACAGATGAAACTAATATACACTATGCGCTACTGTGCATACATAACTCATCGTGACTCTGATCTTCTGCATAAAACCAATATTATTGTATAAATATGTTTTTATTCCTCCAAATTATGCTGAATTTGGGAACCTGCTTTAGTCCAGTTTTCGGTTTTAACGAACAACTCAGCATTTTGTTCTCAGCAGGGGTCCCGTCACCCCTGTTACACTGAAGCACTTAACCAGAGCACCGCTGTGTCTGAAATCTCAATTATCACATCTAATGTCAGGACAAAATTGCCCTGTTACAGCAAGCAGTCATTATTGGATTTGAATCGAGTGTGCAAGGTGCGTACTATTGCATACTCACTTTTCTTCAGCACAAACCCTTCTTACCAGAGCCTCTGTCAACTTATGAACAAGAGTTTGGCACGTCAACCTGGAGCTGGAACACCATGCACTAAGCCCTTCCTGCAACATGCGGGGAGAGAAAAAGAAAAACATGGCATTCAATCTACCTCGTTCTCCTGCTGGAGAACCTGGCGGGCAGCCATGCAGTACTTATTCATCGGAGACGTTTAGGACTCTGCAGGCGCCATCTGCTCTATCATTCCAGTCACATCAAAGCAAATTATCAAGTTTATCAGCCTGAGAGTTTTCAAGCGCACTCCAATGCAGAATAGATCAGGAGTTGTGAAGATACACATACAGGGTGAGCACAAAGACACTTTATTGGCAGTAGTAAAATCAAAACTTATTTAAATATGTTTATTAATATGGTCACAAATTTCTATGTGGCGTTTGCGTGGGTTTTCTCCGGGTGTTCCGGTTTCCTCCCACAGTACAAAGACTTGTACGCTAGATAAATTGGAAATGCTAAATTGTCATTAACTTGTGTATTGATACGTGACTTTGTGTATGATATGAGACTTGTGTAAGAGTATGACTGTGTTTCTGTCATTAGAATAGACACTGGTGCTGAGGATGACCTTAAACAATAAATAAATAAATAATAAATTAATTCATATGGTCACCACAGATATATTAACTCAATGAATAACGGCTGGGGAATTTATTGATTGTGCATGTGATATGAACTGGTAGCATATGAACACTTTGAGTTAAAGCAACTATAGCAACCAATGTATCCATCCATCCATTCTCCTATTATCTTCTGCTTTATCCACACATGCTTAATCCAAACAGGGTTGTCGCAAGGGCAGGAACAACTCGTCTGGCACATCGGACACATTCACACACAAGCCATTTTAGAGCATAACTGTTTTCGGGATCTGGGAGGAAACCCGGGTTCTACTTGGTATAAGGCGACATCACTACCCACTGCACCAGCCCGCCAGCCTGTATAAATCAATGTGTAAGAAGGTTTGGTGTAGTATTATTATTATTATTATTAACATCATATTCATGACACAGATAGAGTCATGGAAGGGGTGAATTTGATATCACCGATTCACCTAGCATGTGAGGTTTGGGAATGCGAAGCAAACCTACACTGAAACGGGAGTGTTTGTTGGTACTAGGTTGCAAATTTGGGGCTGTGCTTTCAATATTTCCATTTTGGGTAAAAGGGTGTTGGTTAATTTACTCTTAACAGAATGAAGACACACAATTCATTGACAGCATTAATATTAATCTATGTTACTATTCCTATATAAACAACTCGTTCACAGAGGAGACTATGTTGGAGATTCCTCATAGGCTTGTGGTTAAGGTCCCCGGTTCGATTCCTGGTACCGCTAAGTTGAGATTGGGCACCTGCCCAAGGCAGTCTGGGTACGTGTGCTCACCTTGTGTGTGTGTGTGTGCGTGTTTATATGTGTGTTTCACTGCACGGATGGATTAAATGTGAAGGATCAATTCATCTGTGTGCAAGCATAATAGCAAGATCACATTCACATAATGTAATAGCTGGGTGGTACGGTGGCGCTGTGGATAGTGCTGTGGCCTCACAGCAAGAGGAACCGGGACCTTGGAATTTCTGTGTGGCGTTTGCATGTTTTCTCCGGATGCACCGGTTTCCTCCCACAGTCTAAAGACATGCAAGCTAGGTGAATTGGAAATGCTTAATTGTCATTCACTTGCGTATTGATATGTGACTTTGTGTATGATATGAGACTTGCGTATGAGTATGATCGTGTTCCTGTCATTAGAATAGACACTGCTGCTGAGGATGACGTTAAACAATAAATAAATAATGTAATAGCTTATAATAAACCAGGTAAAATGTGTTTAATGTTTTTTTGTAAGGGGATATAATGAGTCCCCAGTGTTTAGTAAGTTTTCACTACAGCAGATCTTTCAGGACAACTATCTATTTATGACATTCCCAAGTGCCACCACAGCAAGATCACACTCCATGTACCACAGTCCCCGCCAGACAAGATGGCCACAATCCAGGGATGTCATCTCCAGCCCTACCTGTTCACAGTGTTCCGATTTGTTTTATTAATCACCTGCACCTTGTTTTATGTTCACTGTGTTGTTTACTATGTAACCCATTAACATTTCTTTATAGTAAACCTTAAATTCTACTTATTTTGAACGTTATGTTCTTCCAGTCTTGTTCTGGTTAGGCATTTTGCAGATTGCCTGAGCATGTGTCTGTGTATAATGGTGATACTCCAGCTTCTTGAAAGTGAAAAGTGATCTATTTGTCCCTTTGCTTGTACACAATGGAAATTGATCTTATGAATTTAGCTCATCCATGCAGTTAAACACACACTATATTGCCAAAAGTATTTGCTCACCTATCCAAATTCTCAGAATCAGGTGTTCCAATCACTTCCATGGCTATAGGTGTATAGAATCAAGCATTTCAGGCATGCAGACTGTTTTTACAAACTTTTGTAAAAGAATGGGTCGCGAATTCCAGCGTGGAACTGTGATAGGACGCCACCTGTGTTACAAATCCAGTCGTAAAATTTCCTCCTCGCTCCTAAATATTCCACAGTCAACTGTCAGCTGTAGTATAAGAACATGGAAGTGTTTGGGAATAAAAGCAACTCAGCCACAAAGTGGTAGGCCACGTGAACTGACGGAGCGTGGGTCTGCGAATGCTGATGCGTATAGTGGGAAGAGGTTGCCAACTTTCTGCAGAGTAAATCACTACAGACCTCCAAACTTCATATGGCCTTCAGATTATCTCAAGAACAGTGTTCAGAGAGCTTCATGGAATGGGTTTCCTTGGTCGAGCAGCTAAATATGTGAGTCAAGGCAGGTGAGCGAATACTTTTGGCAATATAATGTATCTACACACTTGTGAAATGAGAACACCTCCCTGGAGAGGTAAGCTGCCTCTACAGTGCCAGGGGAGCAACCTTGAGTTAGGCACCTTGCCCAAGATGACCTCAGCCATACCTTGACTTGGTGGTACTGGGAATCGAACCGGGGTCCTTCTAGTCACAAGGCTATTTCCGTAAACGCAAGCCAATGACTGACCCCAAATTTCTTGATAGCGTGACAGCACTTCTTTTATAATAGAGTCCAAGTGTTATTAATACATTATATGTTGTTAGTAGTAGGTTTCTGTCTCTGCCACTGCCATGCCTCTGTCCCATGTATTATTTTCCTCTAGCTCTCTGGTTCAGACCTATTATCTTTCCTTCACAGTGGTGCTTGTGTTTCTTGGAGGCCAGCTTCCCGAGTGCTTTAAGATGTTTTGTGGCACCTTCATCTGAAGTTTTTTTTTTGGTCCATGTATGAGAGTTTATGAGTTACTGCTGGCCAGACATAGTGATAAAATTGGTAAGAGGCTCCAGGTGAATTTTGTTATGTCAGCAAATTATGTCAGATGTGGAGAAGAGAAAGGCAGAAGAATTGCATTCCGGGACTAAGAGACTGAAATGGATAATTGGACGATTTGTCATTATTATGGTCATTACTCTCCCTGACCTGTCACCACATAATACAACAGTGTCATAAAGACCAGGCTGAGGATGACGACAACAAAATGGATACGGTCCAGGCTTAGAATCACTCAGGATGGTTTGTCTTTGACCCTGATATAGACGGTGCAACAAATCCAGTAGATACTCTAGAGGTCAGAGGCAATCACTGTAATAACCGAGGACAGTTATCAGTGGCATGATCTAAAACACCACCTCTCTGATTCTTATATAATGTCTTTTAAGTGACAGTAGATTCATCACTGCTGGAGAGGAAGATTCTTAAACTCTTAATGCCAATAATTCTCCACCCTTCAGTTGCTTGCTTGCTTGCTTGCTTGCTTTCTTCGAGCCAATTTTAGAGACTCCAGCAAAATGACTGCTTCTGACTGTTGACCTTTAAAATAATCAACTCGGAGATGCAGCGCCGAGGCAGCGCTTAGACTAGTCAGTTCGCAGTCAGTAATTGAAATTTTTTTTGTCATTCATTATGTTGCTTGAAAATCACTTACTCTTCTTATTATGGTTTTTATTTCTGCACAGAAATGCGAACAGAAACACCAGAAATGTACAGATACTGTTCAGTTGTAAAGAAATTTACTTTTAATTAAAATATATTTTTATAATGTAATATCTTACTTTGTGTAAAATATAATACCTAATTATGTTCCATTCCCGGATGGGACGTCCGGGCTCTTTTCATTGTGAAATTTCTTATTTCCTATTCAAATTTTCTTTCCCTCAGAAAAAAAAACACACATGCACAATTCTACAGTTTATTGAGGATATTCTTGTTGGTTTTGTGTCTACTCAGAAAGATGTTTGTAGGTCGCTCTGGACAAGGGCGTCTGTTAAATACTGCAAATGTAAATGTAAATTTGAATGTTCTACGTATGTCTGCATAGGTTTTGTCTGAATGCTAACAGTTTGTAAATGCTAATATTAGGAATAAACCGCTCAGAACTAGAGAAGTTGTGTGGGTAGTTGGCTATTGGCATAAATACCTTATTAACTAAAAAAACTTTTAATATTTTAAAATGTAAGCAGCGGCATCGTATTGTATTCAGCTCAATAAACATGTTTACACAGGAGCAGACCCCCTGATTATATTAAACATGGCGCTATAATGCAGCACCGTGGGAAAGAAGCTTCTCTCTTGTTGGACTGAAGTGTCCTCGTGCCGGAGCGGCTGATAAGTTAGGCATTGTTGTTGTGTCGAGTGTTTGGGACAATTTTTTTTTGACAGTACGTCTGAATTGGAAGTCTCATAAAAGCACTAAGCATAGTATTTCTTTGAACTTGGAGACAGCGCTACTCAGAGGGGGGTGGTGGGCGCCTGGAGGTTGCGCAGAGGAGGCATCCTTGGTAATTGGGTGAAAGGGATGAATGTGTGGGTGTGTCAGCTTTACCCCACAAAGTCTTTTTTTTCTGGCATCCAGGCTTAGGAGGCTGAAAGAGGCGCTCCAGGCGTAGAACCCACTTATTCATTTACTGGAATCTGCTATTCATTTATTAGAATACGAAGCATGAGGGAGAGGAGTGGGCATGGGGAAAATTGGCTTTTCAAATTTATGTTCTTCTGCAGAAAGCCAGCAAGAGCTGGAGTATAAAAAACAAGCCAGCAATCTTAGATTAATATGCATGTTTTTTTTCTGAATAAAACAACTTGCTTATAGATTAACACTAACAAAATAAACTTTAGCGAACAAGTGTATTGAGACTTGTACAGGTTAAAGTAACAAGATTGTTCTAATATAGAATTATGAAGAATTTACTTTATACATCTAGAGTGCATCATGAGATTAAAGGGTTCAAGTTATATGTTTAAATATGGATAAGTGCAAGAAGTATAATGATGTTCGTCACTTCAGAACCATCATTTATTAATAAAAAACATTTATTATTAGAAAACAATAATGTATTAGTATGGTGTAGAGCCTCCTTTTGCGGCCACTACACCGTCAGTTCGTCTTGACACATACAAGTCTTGCACAGTGGTCAGAGGGATTTTAAGCCATTCTTCTTGCAGGATAGTG
>JAOUQV010310179.1:1370-13533 GCA_028565295.1 Aspidoras spilotus
GACAAAACCCCTCCTCTATCCTGCAGGAATGAGCTGAGAGTGAGGTAGAGACAAGCTTCTGTTTCATCCAGGATTATCCAGCTGATGATCATATAGCAATCAGACATGTGTGCTTTATCCAAGAGATAAGGATTTGTGGAGCTACTGCAATGGTCATGGGTCTACTTTTGTATGGACCAAGCTGTTCCAGAATGTGCATTGGAATGATAGTTCAGTTAACTGGGTGAAATGTTCTAAGCAGTGGGCTTTTAGTCTAAAGAGGAAAAAAGAAAGGGCCTACAAAATTGTTGAGATGTAATGGATGTGAGAGAACGTAAGAAAAAAACGCAACCGAATGAAGAAAATCCACATCCTGTTTGCAGACTTGCCATGCCGATGGAGTTATTCCAGGATGGATGCAGCTCTATTGTTGGTGTTGGATCATGAGAAAGAGGGCAGAGGCAGAACCATAGGTGTTACACTAGTAACACATGAAAAGATCAATTATTCATCTAGACAAAACCCCTCCTCTATCCTGCAGGAATGAGCTGAGAGTGAGGTAGAGACAAGCTTCTGTTTCATCCAGGATTATTAACCCCAAACCCACACACACTCTTTATACAGAATAACTGCTTACTCTTTTCTTTTTCATTTGCAAGTGCTAATGGGTCATAATTAACAGATGTGACAGTATAAATTCTCTCTGACTTTCTCTTTGTCTGTCATTCTATCTCGCCATCTATTGTACATTTTTGTATTATTTGCTTTAATAGTTCATAGTTTATTCTTGCACTGAACAATTATTACATTAGAAATACCAGGCTAATAACAGGTTAGTCCATCTCCACAAGGTGACAATCATCCACCATATGAAAGTTGACACGTTTCCATTGTAGAAGCTCCAGTTTCTTTTTAAATATGGGGTGTGTTCTAATCTCTGTGAAGCTGACAGAGATTAATATAATAATATTTAGCATTTTTATCATCAAGTCACAGGATGTTTATCTAAAAACAAATCCTATAAACTAGGAAAAACTGGGAATTTGTCCCTGGTTGGTAAGAAGATGTGAAGACTGAATTATGGCTAATGAAAGCTAATGAAAGTGGTGAAACAGATCTGAAAAGTTCGGCAGATGTCCTCCGTGATAATTGACAGACTTAGTCCCATCATAATGACGGGAGCTGGTGGAAAGATGTTCATTTCCCCAGACATCTGTCTGAAATTCCATTTACCCTCTACTGATGATAATCTCCAGCCTGTAATGGTATGGATACTGTTATATTTACAGATTAATGAAAAAGTATGGAATGTTTGCAGCAGATCGGAATACTGACACTGCATTGTCTTGTACAATTTACTATTGTGTATAACATTTGTTAGACATATTTTAAGAAAACATTAAGAGCCCATTGTGTAGAGCACTCTTCTGGAAAAAGCCAGGAATGTTTGTAACGGGTTTAACTCCCCGTGGTTGCAAGAGATGACAGGAGATTGGGATGCTCAGACAGCTTATCCCAGTACAGCCGACACAATACTAAATAAACTAAATCCTTCATGCTCCATTTTAGATGAGAAATGCATGCCAAAATTACTGCCACTCTGCCATCCTCCTCCATTACCTACCCTCCAGTCACAGCTTTATATCTTCTTCCAAGACTGTCAGCTTCAAGATATTGCCATTTTTATTGTTTTATTGCTAATAATTTCTCACAAATGATATTCAAATGATATTCAATTTAAATGTTTCCTCACAAAAAATGGTCATTACACACTTTAATGTGTAATGTACTTTTATTTTTTAATTTTTAAAACATTATTTGTAACCCTAAGATTTAATATTACAACCAATAAGTTATCTCTCTCTTGTTGTCTCTTCACTGTTTTTATTCCCAAACACATTCACACGCTGACATTCGACTCTTTCAAATTCAATTTAATTCAATTTTATTTTATTTATAAAGCGCTTTTAACAATGGACATTGTCCCAAAGCAGCTTTACAGAACATGTTTTATCCTAGATAAGTAACGGGTGATGCAGTCTCATACAGAATTCTATAACTAACATAATATATAACAATAATATAACAATAATATATAACAATAATACATATATATTTACACCACAGACCACTTTTCAGTACCTATGCTTTCTGGATGATGTTTTGGTCACTTTTGAATGTTGTTGGTGCTTTCACACTCGTGGTAGCATGTGGCAAGAAGGTTTGCTATGTCTGTCAGCATAGTGTCCAGAGGCTAGAGGCGCTACCAGGAGACAGGCCAGTACACCGGGAGATGAAAGCAGGTTCACACACAGAGTCTGGAGACGCCATTGAGAGCGATCTGCAGCCTGCAACATCCTTAAGCATGACCGGTTTGGCAGTGGGTCAGTAATGGTGTGAGGTGGCATTTCTTTGTACAGCCCCTCAGACCCTCGATGTGCTCGCCAGAGGTAGCCTGACTGCCATTAGGTACCGAGATGAGATCCTCAGACCCCTTGTGAGACCAAATGCTGGCGCGGTTGGCCCTGGGTTCCTCCTAATGCAGGACAATGCTAGACCTCATGTGGCTCAAGTGTGCCAGCAGTTTCTGCAAGAAGAAGGCATTGAAGCTATGGACTGGCCCACCCGTTACCCAGACCAAAACCTGTGTATATGTATGTGTGTATATATTATTGTTATATTAACGTTATATATTATTTTAGTTATAGAATTACGTATAAGATGTATGTTGGGTATATATTATATATTACTGTTATATCATTATTGTTATATATTATTGTTAGTTATAGAAGTATGTGTTAGATGTATGTTATGTGTGTATTATATGATTACTGTTGTATTAATTTTATATAATATTGTTAGTTATAGAGCCATGTATTAGATCACCCAAATAATGATGGGTTCCCTTATGAGTCTGGTTCCTCTCAAGGTTTCTTCCTTACTTACTCAGGGAGTTTTTCCTTGCCACCGTCTGGGATAAATTTTTATTTTTTTTGTAAAGCTGCTTTGGGACAATGCTTATTGTTAAAAGCGCTTTATAAATAAAATTGATTTCAGTTGAATTGAATTGGTTTTTGTGTGAATTTGTTGTCAGGACATTCAACTTTGTACAGAGCAATATATTCAATAAGAATATTTTATTCACTCAGATCTAGGATGTGTTATTTGAGTGTTCCCTTTATTTTTTTATATATATAAAAAAAACATAGCATATACATTATTCCATAACTAACAATAATATATAACATTTAGCATAATAAAGTAAATGGACAGTCGGAGGGAATCCTGCAGGCGCAAGGTTGCTAACATCTCCTGTTTTCTCTGCCGTATTAGGTGTAGCTCATGCAAAAAAGAGAGCATAGAAAAGAGAAAGGGGAGAAAAGAAAGAAAGGGAAAGAGAATAAAGAGAGTTAGACAATTGTCTATTAGATAAACTATCTAATGGACAATTCAAACACAAGTAGAACCAGAAGGTGACACTAGGACATAAAGCAGCCAGCTCCACCATCAACAATCCTGAGTGATCTTGTAAGAGTGGCCGGGCAACAGCATCCAAACATCCCAGTAACCAAAATACTCTATAACTATAAACCCTTCCGCTCTGAGCCCTGAACTATAAGGGACTATGAAGGATATGATTAACTAAATAAATAGGTTTTCAGCCTAGACTTGAAGACAGATTGTGTCTGAGTCCCGAGCACTAACTGGAAGACTATTCTATAGATGTGGGGATCTATAAGAGAATGATCTGCCCCTACTGTAGCTCTCATAATACAAAGTATCAGCAAATACCCTGCACCTTTTAATCGAAGTGGGCGTGGTGGAACACAAGAAAAAAATTCACTAAGATACTGTGGTGTTAACTGCTTTGTAAGCGAGCATAAGTATTTTATAATCAATACGAAATTTGTGCAGTGTGGATAAGACAGGGGTGATATGCTAATATTTCTGGTTTTAAAGATTCTGGCCGCTGCATTCTGGACTAACTGTAGTTTGTTAATGCACCTACTAGAATAACCACACAACAGAGCATTACAGTAATCCAGCCTAGAGGTAACAAATGCATGGACAGGTTTTTTTGCATCATTCAGTGCTAGCATATTTCTGATCTTAGCAATGTTTCTGAGGTGAAAGAATGCTATCCTGGTGGTATTATCTACATGAGATTTGAAGGAAAGACTAGAATCAATAATCACACCAAGGTATTTACAGCTGTACATGGTTTAATTAAAAGACCATCCAGAGATAATAACATATGAGAAACTTTACTTCTTGCTGCCTAATTAAAAGACCATCCAGAGATAATAACATATGAGAAACTTTACTTCTTGCTGCCTGTGGTACTTCAGTTTTATAAGAATTAAGTAAAATATTTTTTTTAACATCCACTGTGTAATGTCCTTCACACATTTTACAACTTAAGTAAATTGGTGTCTGTCATCAGGTTCGATTGACAACATATAACTGCGTATCATCAGCATAACAGTGGAAGTTTATATTATGCTTGAGAATAGTATTACCCAGAGGTATCATATATAGAGAAAATAGTAACGGGCCTAAGACAGAACCTTGTGGGACACCAAACTTTACTCTACTGTGCATTGCATAGTGACCATTTACATCAACAAACTCATAACGGTCAGTCAAATAAGATCTGAACCATGACAGAGCTGTTCCTTCAATTCCAACAACATTTTCTAGCCTATGAAGAAGAATAGCATGATCAATGGTGTCAAAAGCTGCACTTAGGTCAAGCAATATAAGCATAGAAACATAACCCTAATCAGAGTCCAGTAGCAAATCATTCACAACTTTAACCAGTGCTGTGTTACTCTCTGTGTTATGATAGGGCCTAAATCATGACTGAAAAATGTTAAAAAATATTATTTTTATGCAGGTATAAACATAACAGCTGCGCTACAACCATTTCTAGGATCTTGGAGAGATCCGTATTTCTCTCATACACTTTAATCTACCTGTGTTATAGTTTTCACAAATTTATAATTGAGATTGGGATACTTTTAATATTTGTGAGGGAGAGGAACTGGAATGTACCCAGAGAAGAACTGGAAAAGGAAGGGAACCAGATGGTAACTAGAAAAGAGATAAAATAGAAAAGAAATTAACGAACATATGTAAAAATAATTGGGAAAGGAACTGGATGGAACCAGATTAGAACTTAAATGTAGCTGTAGATGAACTGGAAAGAACTGGAGTAAAATAAGATAGGTACTGAAATTAAACAAGAAATTAACTTTTGAAAAGGAAGTAAGATAGAGAACCGGAAAGGCTTTATTATCGATCTGAAACAGAATTATAATTGAATTGGAACTGAAGTCGAGAAGATTATGGGAATTGAAATGGTACAGGAACTGGAAGGGGAACAAGATTGAAACTGGAATGGACCTGGATTGTATGTGAAATGGAATTGCATTAGAAATGGGCAGATGTGTATGGAACATTGAAGTGTATGGAATACTAAAGTGGAATGGAACTGGTGATAAAATGAATGGAAATTTGTAGAGGAGAAAAGAGATTGCTATTGTGCAGTGGTGCCATTTTAGGATGTTTTTTTTTCCTTTTTTCAATATTATTTAAACTGGTTTTATTCGGCAATGGGAATTACACACTCTGATCAATTCCAATAGAGAAATAAAGCTTTGTAAGATATGAGATGTTCTGAAGACATGATGGATGGCACTGCCAGCATTAAAGCCCCATTATTGTTTTTTTCATTTGTTTATCTAGAGATGATGACTTGGTGGTTATGATGATGAAACCCTTTTAAAATGAGTTTTAGTAGAATTTGAATCTGGACATCTGGAAGAGTTTATTCAATTTAATTCAATATTGTGTTACTTATTTATATGACGAGACAGTTACAGTATTGTTCCAAGAATTTAAACAAACAACAATAATTACACACTAATGAATATATAATAGATATATCTCTCTATCTCTCTCTTGTCTTTCACTCTCTCTGTCTTTTTCTCTCCATCTCTTTCTCTCGGTCTCTCTTTTTGTCTGTCAGATTTAACTGTTGCTTTATTATCGTGACAAATTAACACTTGTGTTTTACCAAAGCTTAAAAACAAATATTATTAGAGATAAATCAATAAAAGTGTAGAACTTTCAAAACAGTTATAACAATATGGTGTGTGAGTGAGCGAGCGTCTCTATCTCACTCCGTCTCTTTCTCTATCTCCCTGTCTCTTTCCGTCTCTCTCTGACTTTTTGTTTTCTAATTTTTCTGTAGTGTAGTGTTATACATTGATCAATAGACAAAGAAATTTGTCTTTCTGCGTCAGAGTGGAGTTACAGTTTGTTTCACATTCGTACCCTCGTCCTACACCATTCTGTCATGTTTCAGGTTTTAAAGTAAAAAAAATGTCAAATTTTTTTAAAATGTATTTGAGAAGATTCTTTAGAATAAACATCATTGGAATGTAATGATGGTGGAGGTGGTAATGAAGGAATTGGTCTTGGTGATAGAGGATTGTAAGTTTGTATAGGATAAGCTAGTGATGGTGAGGAAGGTGGAGACAGTGGTGATGGTGAAAGTGTGGGTGGTGTTAAGAGAGATTGTGGCAGTAGTGAGGAAGGGGATGGTGAGCAATGAGGTGTTGGTGATGGAGTAAGATGACAGTGCTGGTGGTGTTGTTGGTTGTGGGAGAGGGATTTTGATTGTGATGTTGAGCAAGAGGGTGATGGAGGTGCTGGAGAGGGAGGAGGTGGTGGAGGAGAAGAAGAAGGTGGTTATGGAGGTGGTTATGGAGGAGATAGTGAACGAATGGCTGATGGAGGTGGTGGTGATGGAGTTAGCAGTGAGGGTGGAGAAGTAAGTAATTGAGTAAATTGTAAGTGAGAGGCTGAGTGAAGTGGTGCCGACGGAGGAGGTGGTGTAGATGGAAAAAGTTGGAGTTGTAGTGGAGGTAGTATGGGGTCCATCTGGGTGTATAGTAATTTTCTTATTTAAAGAAAATTTTATGAATAGAAAAACTAATTATCCGTCAGAAAAAGCAAATGATTTCATGCCGTTCCTGCGATGGATGATGGTGTACCTCTGTAGTTGTAGTTGAATGTCTGTTAAATTTAACACACAACACTTCATTTATACTTAACACTGCTTATTTATAGCAGGGAACGTGATCTTGACATTTCTGATTCTGGATCCCCCTTTTCCCACTGTCGGGGGTTTGAGTATTCGGGACGAAGGGAAGAATTAATTCATAGTTCATACATGCAAGTCTGACCAATTAGCTTCTGATAGAGAAACGGGGGGTGGGGGGGTTGGGGCGGGGGGCAAGACTTATACACATCCAAGCCATATGTGTGTGGTCTTTGGAGACTGATGGGATTTTAAAAGCAGTAATGGAGAGTGCTCTTGGTGTTCTATTATCCAGATCAATAGCTCAGTGTGTGTTTGTGTGTGTGTATGTGTGTGTGTGTGTGAAAGTGTGTTAAGCAATACAATGTGTGTGTTTGCTGATTGAGGGGTGACAGAGTTCCCGTTGTTCCGGGCACCAGTTTTTAGTCACCGCAATAAAGTCAGGCATCAGATCTATTAGCATTAGCATTTAGTGAAATTATAATTAAATAAAAATTATTTAATATATTAAATTATCTAGTGTGTGTGTTATTAAACTACTTCAACATCAAATACCTACACTGCACAACACTACACATATCACACACAACACTATCCACACTACACTACACACAAATCCACATTACACAGCCACACAAATACAAACCCACACTACACATCCACGCTACACAAACACCAACCCACACTACATTACACACAAACTCACATTACACAACCACACTACATAAACACATACCCACAATACACGACACACAAACCTACATTACACAACCACTCTACTCAAACCCACACTACACTACTCACAAACCCACATTACATAACCACACTACACAAACCCACAATATGCAATCACACTACACACACAATCCTGGACTACGCAATACTACACCCAAACCCACATTACACAACCACACTACACAGACCTAGACGACACCTCTTCACTACACTACACACAAACCCACATTACACAACCACACAACACAAACACAAACCCACATTATACAACCACACTACACAAACACAAACCCACATTATACAACCACACTACACTACAAACAAACCCACATTACACAACCACACTACACAAACACAAACCAACATTATACACAAACCCTGGACTACGCAATACGACACACACACAACCCCACACTAAACTATAATACACAACAGCACAGACCAAGCATCAGTAAATACCAACGTCACACACCTCATAACACTACACAAGACATGGCAATCAAAACAAACCAACCAAGACACACATCCTAACATCATACAACACCACACACAAACACTCACTAAATAACACAACACACAAATACAGGACAAGTAACAAGTAACACCACTCCAAGTGACATCACACACCAACACTCACCATGCATCAACACCAAACAATACCACACACACACATACCCACAACCCCAATAACACAATACAGCAATGCAACAATGCAAATCATCCTGACAACCCTCAGAATATGAAACACACCCAGCCAATGTCTCCCTATCCAATAAAAACTAACACACTTTGTATCTTTTCTGCAGGGGTTCCGATGCTCTCCGTTCATCCCAAAGGTAAACAGAAAGGATGCGCTGGCTGCAATCGTAAGATTCAGGACCGATACCTGCTGAAGGCTCTGGATAAATACTGGCACGAAGACTGTCTGAAATGCGCCTGCTGTGACTGCCGGCTGGGCGAGGTCGGCTCCACCCTCTACACTAAAGCCAACCTCATCCTCTGTCGCAGAGATTACCTAAGGTAGCAAACACCAGATAACGCCACCAGATATATAGGGATTGGGTGCCTTGCTCAACGGCACTTCAGCCATGACTTGCCCAGAGTGGAGGTTTCGAACCTGCGATCTCTTTGTCCCCAGCCCTTTACCCTATACATTAAGCCACAGCTGACCCCTAGCGTCTGCTTAGTTCTGGCCATGACGTCGCGCTACGCTTTGCTCCGCGCTTCCAAGAAGAGAAACAAAATGCCAACGTCCAGATCCGCCCACTGGCTATTTACTCCCAGAGAAACCAAGCTTTCCTAAATGTGACTTTTTTTGAGTGACCAATTTAGGGCAGTCCTGGTTTATTGGGCCGGGTTGAGGACTAGGAAGTAAAAGATGGTCGGTTTGATTCCCACTATAGGCAAGTCATGGATGAAAGGCCATTGTGCAAGGAACCCAACCAATGTCCAGTTGTGAAAAAGTTGAGAAGGACAATATTATTGATATCGTGATACAATAACATTGTGATACTTTATTATGTGTACGAGAAACTCCTACAGTTTTTTAGATATTGACACCGGATAACCGTGAAACTATCTCGCTCCAATAAATCTAATCTAATCTAATCTAATCTAATCTAATCTAATCTAATCAAGAACAGTAGACCTAAATTTGTACACATTGGTGTTAAATCTCAAAGCTGTGTACAGAATCTCTAAGTTCTGTAGTGTTTGCTTTGATAACTTCTTTCCTATCTAATCTAAATCATTTACATATCTCCCTCCCACTCTCTCTCTCACTGTCTTTCTCCTTTCCCATTAACTCAGTTTTACTGGAATACACTGTTTCTGACACCAGCGTGTGCAGCGAAGAGTGTAATACTTCCCTTTGCTCATTGTTGTGGATTTATCGCTCCATTGGAGCATTAGTCCATCGCTTGTCTGATCAGTCTGTCCTCCATTTTACACGTTGCCCCGTGGATCAGACGAATATAAAAATATAAATGTGTATATGTGCTCCGGAATCTGAACGCAGAGTCTATCCCAGATTGCTATTTCAATGGCGCAGCTATCTGTGTGCATAACAAGTGGAGCATAACTCCCTGAGCAGGGAAGAAGATGGGGCCCATGGTGTAAAATAAAATCACAATTCATGTGTAATTATGTTATTAAAAGAAAGTAAACTGCATAGCATGTTTCATCCAATCTCCAGTTTGGTGTATTTCTATAAACATTATCAATGATTATTGTTATTTTCAGGCTTTTCGGCACAACGGGGAACTGTGCAGCCTGCAGTAAACTCATTCCAGCATTTGAGATGGTGATGAGAGCCAGAGAAAACGTTTATCATCTGGACTGTTTTGCCTGTCAGCTGTGTAACCAGAGGTAATAATAATAATAATAATAATAATTGTTGTTGTCCCTTGTTGGCTTAGTTTTTAGACAAATGCATTTCAGTGCTTTAAGTCATGTGTGTAAGACAATTTGTATTTCATTGTGACACATAGGTATCCAGGTAATGATTTTATTAGAGCTTTAATAGTGAGGTAATAGAATTAAGAGATTAAATTAAGAGTTTAAATAATTTTAATGTAAGTTAGAATTACTAATAATCAGTTACTATGTTACTTTGTCTTTTTCCTTGTATTGCAGTTACAGATCTGTATAAAAGAGCCGTTCCTTCAGTAAAGAGTTCATAAAGGGTTGACCTTGTATTGGAGGAACATTTTATTTGTTAACTTTTTGTCTAGCTTCATATATGTGCATGTTTGTGAGGTCAGAACAATACTTATACTATTAATATTAAAATAATTATAATTATAATAACAATAAATACATTATAATAGTAATAATATTAATGATACTGTATTAATAATAACAATAATAATATATAGCACCTTTTACAATCCAAAGGTCACTGTACAGTTAATGAGAGAAAATTGTAGCAGCGGTGCAATGTTATTTCACCATTTATTTACAGGAGCTCGGATATATCTATACACTAGTTTATATACACAGTACAAAAGACATGGAGATTGGCATCTCCAATTCATTAAGCTTGCATGTCTTTGAACTGTGGGAGAAAACCGGAGAACAGAGAGAAAACCAATGCAAACATGGCAGAACATGAACACAGAAATTATCCAAGATCCAAATATCCCCTGATCTCAAAATATCACTCGCCAATTTGTTCATTGTTTTCCCTTTCTTGTTACCACTGGGTATTAAAACAGTGCTTTACAGGCACAACCTTGCAAGAAGGTCCCTGGTTCAAATCACATATGAGGACACATCTTGGTTCATTTCTGTGTGGAGTTTTCATGTATTCACTGTGTCTGCGTGGGTGATCCGGCTTCCTCCGACAGTCCCAAAATATGCAGTAGACTAATTGGTGTCTCTAAATTGCCCTTACAGCTGGAACGAGATGGGGAAGTTCAGTCAGTAAAAGCCAAAAAAAAAACTGCTACAAAGCAACACACAGTTGGCAGCTGAATATCGCAGCTCTGTGACGCATACAAAAATGACGTGCATTTTTTTTTGCAGGTTTTGCGTCGGAGACAAATTCTTCCTAAAGAACAACATGATTCTGTGTCAAATGGATTACGAGGAAGGACAAATCAATGGCAGCTTTGAGACGCAGGTCCAATAACACCAACCTGATACACACACAAACACGGACTGATTGTTTATAAATTCTACTGTACAGTCGTTTCTGTATCACACACACTGTACTTCCTTTTTTTTGTTTTTTGTTTTATTGTGATTTTTTTTATCCCTCGTTCCTCACAGGTGAAGATGGAGGGTGATGTGCAATGTCGGGGTTTTATTTTCTGTAAATAAATATAAACAAACTGAACATTTATTTTATCAAATTTAATGCAGTTTAATACTCGTGTTAAATAAAGAACAAAAAACACCATTCTTTTATGTTTACTTGTCTCTTTTTTATTTGTTCTTTGACTTTAAATATACTTTACAAATAATTGAATGAAAGTTTATCAAAAAGTTATAATATATTTATTAAAAAACGATCAACAAACCTTGAGCGAATTTTGGCGTGTGTCAGAGTTTGTGACTGATTTTGTTTTATACATGTATTTATTATGATTTTACACAAAGATTTTTAATTACTTTATTAAATTATTTGTTTATTTATGCAATGCTTATTTGTTAAATGATTCATTATTTTTTATTTATTATGCATAATCAATAAAACAGGCAATTTTACTGTAGGATATTCTCAAGATTAACTTTTTTGTTATTTATTTATTTAACATTAAAAAAACCAGCCATTAGAGTGCACAAGCCAGTGTATTTCTAATGCCGGTCCCAAGCCCGGATAAATGGTGAGGGTTGCGT
>JAOUQV010310286.1:0-13156 GCA_028565295.1 Aspidoras spilotus
TCTGATGTGATGCCTGTTGATTTTTTCAGTGTGCCAACTGTAGTTATTTCTGAAGAAGTTGATGGTTCTGATGTGATGCCTGTCGATTTTTCCAATGTGACAGCTGTAGTTAATTCTGAAGAAGTTGATGGTTCTGAAGTGACACCTCTTGATGTTTCTAGTGTGTTAGCTGTAGTTGTTCCTGAAGGAGAACTAGACAAAGGTTCTGATGTGATAACTGTTGAGGTTTCCAGTGTGATCGCTGTAGTTGAGGATGTAGAAGAAGTTAATGGTTCTGACGTTAAGCCAGTTGTTGATTCCAGTGTGCTATATGTAGTTGCTAATCCTATAGAAGAATTTGGCAGTGTTTCTACTGTGACACCTGTTGAGTGCAGTGTAGATTCTGTGGTGTAAAGGGTTGAAGTGCTTTTTTTCTCCATGTTAGCAGTTGTAATAGTTGTAACTTCAGTTGTCATGACTGTTGTAGCTCCAGTTGTTGTAGTCTGGGCTGTAGTTGTTGATAATTCATAGGTCACTCCATTCACTACAATTAAGTACAAAGGATAGTTAGATAACAAAGAATTTTCTGTATAGAAACTATATGTTGGAAATAAGACAGCTGTACACAGAGAGTCACCATTCAATGTTGCTAGTTCACATAACCAAAACAATTACCGGAATACTATGATCACCATTTATGGATTGAAAATATACCTTGTTTATAATTCAAGAATCTAACATTTTAATCAAATAATACATTTTTGTCTCTATTTCTTACCGATGATGCTTATAATATCCAAGCTTGTATTTGCACTCAACATGATGTCAATGATTAAGGAAACACTGGGGAGACTTCCAGTAAATTTTAATTCAATCACTGAAATGGTTGACCCAGCACTATTTAAAAATAACACACAGAAAAAGATTTATAATACAAATTAGATTAACAGAAAACACTCATGTGTATACAATTTTAGAATGTAAAGCAAACTTGGTACACACCTAAAACTAACTGGTATCAGATTAATAAAGTTCGAAAATCTGCTTTTGAAAAGTGGTTCAAACTGAAAAGATAATCAAAAAATTAATGTCACAACAATGAATCAAAGAAAAGTCTTTTTGAGTGCTTAAAACATCTATAAAAATATTTTTTTATATTATCTGGAGTACGTATAACAATGTATGCAACAGACCTGAGTTTTGATATGAGTAGCACGGTCAGCGAAGGCAGCTGAATTTGGGTCTAAAAGGTCAGTGTTAAATGGCTCAGCAGTTGTAAAGCTAATTTCCATTGTATGGAATGAGCCAGTGGTTGTAGTGACATCTGTAAAAATAAGGTTAGAGAGACATCCACAGTTAAATATTACATTTTAATTTCCCATTCATATGAGATTTGAGGATGCAATAATTGTACTATTTATAATGAAAAAATGGTGTTAAGATGTACTATAACAGTGGTGATGTTTTTAGTGTGATCAATGTAATTGATGATAGAGGAGATGATTGTGGTGCTGTGGTTTCACCTGTTGATTGTGGTGTGATAGATGAAGCTGATTCTGTAGGAGATGTTGCTGTTGGTTCTGATCTAACACCTGTTGATGTTTCCAGTGGAATAACTGTAGTTAATCCTAAAGGAGAAGTTGATGGAGGTCCCGATGTAACACCTGTTGATGTTTCCTCTGTAATACCTGCAGTTGAAACTGAAGGCGAATATGAAGATGCTTGTGATGTTACAGCTACTGTTGTTTCCTTGGTTATGTCTGTAGTCGATGCGGAGGGTGATGATGGTGGTTCTGATGTAAAACCTGTTGATGCAATCCTTGTGATGGGTGTAGTTGTTCCAGAAGGAGAACTAAATGGCTGCTCCGACATAACACCCGTTGGTGTCTCCAATGTGATAGCTGTAGTTGATGATGTTGGGTCTGATGTTGGTTCTGACGTAACACCTGTTGATTGTACTGTGATAGCTGTAGTTGATCTGGAAGGAAAACTAGACAATGCCTCTGATGAAAGACCCAGTGATGTTTCCAGTGTGATGGCTGTAGTTGATACTTGAGTTGAAGTTGACGTTGGTTCTGATGTAAGACTTGCTGATGTATGGAGTGGCTCAGACGTAACAACTGTTGATGTCTCCAGTGTATTATCTGTAGTAGATCCTGTCAAAGAACTAATTGGTGGCATCATTGTAATTCCTGCTGATGTTTCAAGTTTTGTAAATGCAGTTGATTCTAAAGGGAAATTTGACAGTGATTGTGATGTAAAAGCTGTCGATGTTTCTAGTGAGATAGTTGTAGATGATGCTGGAGAAGATAATGGTGTTTCTGTTGATGTTGTATCTGAGATGGGTGTAGGTTGCACTCCATTTACTGTATTTAAGAAAAAAAATAATAAACACAAAGAAGGCTATCCATATAGATCTTTTTCCAATAAAAATATATTTTGGGTTATACAAACATCCATAGTTAGTATGTTTACAACTGAAAAGCCTAGATGAGTATGTTTTCCATACCTGTGACCTTTGTAATTACAAAGTTTGTATTTGCATTCAATATGGCATCTATGACTGAGGAATCACTAGGGAGACTTCCACTGAATGATAAATCAATATCTGAGATGATTGACCCAGATCTATATAAACATTAACACAATTGAGATGAATATTTATTATCCAAGTGATACACAAAAGAGTCAATATGTGAATTGTATAATAAATGGTGGATGATCAAACATAATATACACCTGAAAAGTATTACGGCCAGATCAATGAAGTTGCTGAATCGGAGACTAAGAACTAGTGAAAACTGAAAAAAAAATCCCACAGTTAATATCATGACACTTAAACATAATATATATGTGTATTTGTATATATATACAAACCCGATTCAAAAAAAGCTGTTAAATTGTAAATAAAAACAAAATGAAATAATATACAAATGTCAAAAACTGATATAGTATTCACAATAGAACATATCGATATCGAAAAGTCGAAAGTGAGACATTTTGAAAATATTGACTCATTTAAAATTTCGTGACAGCAATACCTCCTCAAAACATTGGAAAACAGGCCATGTTTACCACTGTGAGACAACCCCTTCTCTCTTTACAACAGTCTGTAAATGACTGTGGACTGAAGAGACAAGTTGCTAATGTTAAGGGATAGGAATGTTTCTTGTCTAATGTAGGATTCCACTTGCTCAAATGTCTTAGGCCTTTTTTGTCGTATCTTCCATTTTATGATGTACCAAATGTATTCTGTCTGGATTGCAGGCTGGCAAGTTCAGTACCTTAACCCTTTTTCTACGTAGCCATGATGCTATAATTGTTGCCGTATGTGGTTTGGCATTGGCATATTGGAAAAATGCAAGCTCTTCCCTGAAAGACAGACCATCTAAATGGGAGCTTGTGTTGCTCTAGAACCTGAATATACATTCAGTATTGATGGTGTCCTTCCAGATGTTTAAGATGCCCATACTACACGCACTAATGCAAACCCATACCATCATTAATGCAGGCTTCTGAACTGAGCACTGCCAACAACTTAGGTTGTCCCTTATCTCTTTAGTCCAAATGACACGGCGTTCTTTTTTGCCACAGTCCATTTTAAATTAGACTTGGCCCAGATAAGATGGCTCCGCTTCTGGAACTTGTTTAAATACGGCTTCTTCTTTGAAGATTTATCTGGCAATGGGCGGATGGCACGCTAAATTATGTTTACAGATAATGTTCTCTGTAAATATTCCTTAGCCCATTGTATGATTTTTAATAGAGAAGCATGGCTGTATGTGATGCAGTGCCGTCTAAGGCCCCGAAAAACACGGGCACCCAGTAAGATTTTCCGCCTTTGACCCATAACACAGAATTAGGGGCATTGATGATCCTCTTCCCATCTTTACTTCTGAGAGCAGCTGCCACTCCAAGATGCTCTTTTTGTACCCAGTCATGTTACTGACCTATTGCCAGTTGACCTAATGAAATGCAATTGTTTGTACCGTTAACTTCCAGCAGCTTATTGTCCTTTTCCAACTTTTTTGAGATGTGTTGCTGTCACAAAATTTCAAATAAGCAAATATTTGGCATGAAATTTTAAAATATCTCTGTTCAGTTGTCCAGTTTTTGACATTTGTAAATTATTGCATTCTGTTTTTATTTAAAGTTTGTACTTTTTCCAATCTTTTTGGAATCGGTTTATAGTTATACATGGTATAGCATGCAGTAAAATGCTTTTAATCAAAGGGACAGCTGCAGTACAGCACATTCGGAGCATTAATTGCCCAACAGAGGGCTTGAACCGCCAATTTTATGATCAGCAACCCAGATCATTTAACCACTGAGCCACTACTGCCCTAATGTACTATTAGATTTAATTCTTATTGAAGACAAAATAAGTGGTTTAAAGTACTTACTAACATAAAACGTATAAAATATTTAAATATCTTTACAGTGTAGCATTCTAACGAATGACAGTTTGTTTTATATTACATTAATAACTTCTCATTTTCCAGTGTATAAGACAGACCTGATTTTTTATACGAGTTGCACGGTCACTGTAGGCAGCGGACGATGGGTTTAATAGGTCATTATTAAATGGCTCATCAGTAGTAAAGCTAACATGCAGTAGTAGAATTGGGCCTTGTGATGTAATGAAATCTGTTAAACAAATGTTAGATAGAAAACCAGAAAATGTTACAGCAGTATTATAACAGACATATAAGCACTGAGAATACTAAGGTTTGTGATTGGTTTGTTAATAATATGATACCATTGTCATACCTGAAGTAGAAGGATTTTGTGATGTAGCAATCCCAGCACTGGTTGATAAAGCAATACTTGTAGTTGAAGTGTCAGACTTGATAGTTTCAGTGGTTGAAGGAGACGTTGATGTGACTTCCATTGTAACACCTGTAGTTGTTTTTGGTGTGATAGCTGTAGTTGATGTTGAAAGAGAAGTTGATTGTGATTTTGTTGTTAATCCTGTTGATGTTTTCATTATGATAGATGTAGTTGAAGTTGAAGAAGGTGTAGATGAGGTTAAATAAGAAGTTGACGGTCCTTCTGTTGTAGCATCTGATGATGTACCAAGTGTGATAGGAGTAGATGATGTTAAACAAGAAGTTGATGGTCCTTCTGTTGTAACATCCAATGATGTACCCAGTGTGATGGCAGTAGATGATGTTGAAGGGGAGGTTGACAGTGCTTCTGTTGTAACACCTGATGATGCTTCCAGTGTGATAGTTTTAGTTGATATTGAAGCAGAAGTAAATGGTGCTTCTGTTGTTAAACTTGATGTTTCCAGTGGAATTGCTGTACTTGATGCTAAAGAAGAGGTTGACTGTGCTTTTGTTGTCAATCCTGTTGATGTTTCCGGTATACTAGATGTAGCTGTTGTTGAAGGAGAAGTCAATGGTGCTTCTGTTGTAACACCTGTTGATGTTTCTAGTGTGATAACTGTAGTTAAGGTTGAAGGAGATGCTGATGGTGCTTCTGTCTGTGTTGTAGTCATTGTTGTCAATTCAGGTCCCAATGCATTCACTGTATTATAAGCATTAAAAAAGGGTGTTATACAGTGACCTTATTCAATATTACATTTTTTAATTGGTCAGGAATATAGAGAAAATCCTAATTAGAATGGCCACATACCAAAATGAATACTGTTAAAATCTTGTTTTTTTACGTGTAGGCTAGTGTGGAACAAATTGTAATAACTGAAGATCTTAAATGGGGAAAAATAAAATAACGAAAAAGAAAATGAGAAATGCCTTAATTAAGGAAAAGTTCAAAACCACATAAACACGTGACTGGATTCAAACCAGCATCAGGAAGTACTGAAAGCCATGTAGGCTGCTAGACCACACTTATGTGATCAGTGAAAAATCAAAAAAGGGCAAACAAACACAATGTTTATATGTGCAACTCAAAAGCAGACATTATTAAAAAACGTGTCTAAAATGTAAAAGGTACAGGTGCTGGTCAAAAAGAATATCATGAAAATGTTGATTAATTCCGTTTAAAAAGTGAAACTTGTATACTATACACATACCGATATATTTCAAGTGTTTATTTCTTTTAATTTGATGATTTTTGAATTACTGCAGCAATGTGGCATGGCATGAAGTCTGTGGCACTGCCAGGTGTTATGAGAGCCAAGGTTGTGCCAATAGTGGGTTTCAGCTGTCGCATTCCTTGCGTCAAGCCACTCTTAAACAAAAGAAAGCGTCAGATGTGACTAAAGACAAAAGGGACTGGACTGCTACGGAATGGTCCAAAGTTTTAGTTTTCTGATGAAAGTAAATTTTGCATTTCTTTTGAAAATCAAGGTCCTGGAGTCTGGAGGAAGAGGAAAAGCACAGACTCCACGTCACTTGAGGTCTAGATTAAGGTTTGCACATTTAGTGATGGTTTGGGGAGCCATGTCATCTGCTGGTGCTGGTCCACTATGTTTTCTGAGGTTCAACGTCAACGCAGCCCTCTCACAGTAAGTTTTAGAACACTTCATGCTTCCTGCTACTGACCAACTTTTGGGACTGATTGCTGCAGTAATTCGGGCAAAAGGAGCCCCAGCTAAGTATTGAGTGCTGTACATGTTCATACTTTTCAGTTGGCCATTTCTAAAAATCCTTTTTTGTATTGGTCTAAAGTGAAATTCTAATTTTCTGAGATACTGAATTTGGGTTTTTTTTTTTATTAATTGTCATTTATAATCATCAGAAATCAAAAGAAATAAACACTTGAAATATAGCAGTCTGTGTGTAACAAATGTGTATAGTATACAAGGTTTACTTTTTTTATGGAATTACGGAAATAAACGAACTTTTTCATAATATTCATATTTTATGACCAGTACCCGTAAATGGTGTGAACGAGGCTCGAAAGCCATTATTCAAATTACCTTTAAATTACTTTATTACAGTTTTGTTTATAATTTATGCATTTAAAATAGTCACTGCTTATAATTCAAGTCTGAAATAAAAATCAATTGTAATTTTTAATCAAATTTCTTACCTGTGATGCTCGTAATTCCAAAGCCTGTATTTGCAGTTATTATGGCATCAACGACTGAAGCATCACTAGGGAGACTTCCACTGAATGATAAATCAATATCTGAGATGGTTGACCCAGCTCTGCATACACAATAACAGATTAGAAAATGAATATGTATAACCCAAGATATATGAAAATATGCTTATATAAAATGTATATTAATTGTTGCATGAGTAAACATTATATACACCTGAAAAGTATTATGGTCAAGTCAATGAAGTTGCTAAATCTGAGACTGAGAATGAGTCCAAACTGAAAAAGAATTTCATAGTTAATTTTACAGTTAAAAATCAAACTGAGGTATATGTTAAAGAATAATAATGTACTTACAAACATCAAAAAAGCATATTAAATACCAAGAAATGTCTCCATTAAACGTTAGTTTAAAAAATGATAATGATTGTTCCAGATTTAAATTTGTCAGTGTGTGAGACTGACCTGATCTTTGATACGGGTTGCACGGTCATTGTAGGCAGCTGATGAGGGGTTTGATAGGTCACTATTAAATGGCTCATCAGTAGTAAAGCTAACATGCAGTAGTAGAATTGGGCCTTCTGTTGTAGTCAAAAGTGTGAAACAACGGTTAGATAATAAACAAAAACATAAATATCACAGTTGTATTAATTCAAATTTACATTGGATTAAATAATTATAAAGTAATTATAATTGGAATGAGTGAACAGAAATAATTGTTGCATGTTTCAAGTGTCATACCTGTGGGAGAAGAACTTTGTGAAGTTACTGACACAAGACTGGTTGTTGTTTCTGAGGAAAAGCTTGTAGTTGAGATGGCAGATGTCACAGGGAAGGCTGTAGTTGATGGAGATGATGATGTGGTTGGTGTAACAACTGATGATATTTCACTAGTGATAGCTGTAGTTGATGGTGCCGCTGTTGTAGAACGTTGTAGAATGGTTGTATGTGATGTTAAAATAGAAGATGTTAGTGGCTCCGATGTAACATCTTTTGATGCTTCCAGTTTGATAGCTGTAGTTGATGTTGAAGAAGTCTGTGGTGCTTCTGTTGTAACACCTTTAGATGTTTCTGTTGTGATTGCTGTAGTTGATGTTGAAGAAGAAGTTGATGGTCCTTCTGTTGTAACACCTTCAGATATTTCTGTTGTGATTGCTGTAGTTGATGTTGAAGAAGAAGTTAATAGTCCTTCTGTTGTAACACCTTTAGATGTTTCTGTTGTGATTGCTGTAGTTGATGTTGAAGAAGAAGTTGATGGTCCTTCTGTTGTAACACCTTCAGATATTTCTGTTGTGATTGCTGTAGTTGATGTTGAAGAAGAAGTTAATAGTCCTTCTGTTGTAACACCTTTAGATGTTTCTGTTGTGATTGCTGTAGTTAATGTTGAAGAAGAAGTTAATGGTGCTTTTGTTGTAACACCTTTAATTGTTTCTGTTGTGATTGCTACAGTTGATGTTGAAGAAGTCAATGGTGGTTCTGTTGTAACACCTTTAGATGTTTCTGTTG
The DNA here is from genome assembly GCA_028565295.1 of Aspidoras spilotus. Taxonomy (NCBI): domain Eukaryota; kingdom Metazoa; phylum Chordata; class Actinopteri; order Siluriformes; family Callichthyidae; genus Aspidoras; species Aspidoras spilotus. The sequence goes on from JAOUQV010310286.1 coordinate 8,497, forward strand.
TAATTGCTGTAGTTGAAGAAGTCAATGGTGCTCCTGTTGTAACATCTTTAGACGTTTCTGTTGTGATTGCTGTAGCTGACATTGAAAAAGAAGTTGATGGTGCTTCTGTTGTAGCACCTGTAGTTAATGCCACTGTGACGAATGTAGTAGATCCCACAGGAGAACTGAAAAGTGTTTCTGGTGTAACGTCTGTTTCTGTTTCCAGTGTGACAGTTGGCACAATAGTTTGTGTTGTAGTCATTGTTGTTAACTCAGGTCCTGCTCCTTTAACTGTAATTAAGAAAAAAGTAGGAAGGCATTTCAATAACATGCTCTTCATTTTCTTCAAAAATATTGAACTTGACAGGGATTTGAGACAGTAAGAATTAAGATGACTAGTATTAAAAAGTGTTGTTCATAGTCTATGGAGTGAAGTCTGTCATCAAAATGTAAAAGTATATTTTATCCATTGTTTACCTGTGATGCTTGTAATTACAAAGCCTGTATTTGCATTAATTATGGTATCAGAAACTGAAGAATCACTCGGCAGAATTCCACTGAATAATAAATCAATATCAGAGACAGTTGACCCAGCTCTATATAGAAAGGAGAACACGTTTAATACATAGATTCATAATTTAAATAATATAAGATATACTCACATATAAAACTGGTATTGCATTTTGCATGACTGAACATTATATACACCTGAAAAGAACTATAGTCAAGTCAATGAAGTTGCTGAATCTGAGTCTAAGAACGAGTCCAAACTGTAAAAAAAAAATTATTTCACAAAGTTAATGTCACAGTAATATATATTATATATATCATATATATCAACTCAAATAAGAGGTCCAGAATCAGTGCCACTGATATAAACATGTGCTAACAACCGTCAGACTAAATTAATAGTAAGATATTTATAGACATTATAACAGTCCAATTAACATTTATTTTAAATACTAAATTTGTGTACATATAACAAACTGTTTACATAATCACTTGTAGAGTTTAGACTTTCATTGTATGACACGGACCTGATCTTTGATACGAGTTGCACGGTCATTATAGGCAGCTGACGATGGGTTCAATAGGTCATTATTAAATGGCTCATCAGTAGTAAAGCTAACGTGCAGTAGTAGAATTGGGCCTTGGGATGTAGTAAAATCTGCAAAGCAAAAGTTAAATAGGAAAGAAAATCACAACGGTTAAATATCACAGCAGTAATAACTTCATAGTTACAGGAATTGTTAGAAACAAGTATGTACTGAGTGAACTAAGAATTCTTTTTTTATTAAAGTTTCCTCTGTCCTACCTGAAGTAGAAAGTTTCTGTGATGTGGCAGTCCCAGTATTGGTTGATGAAACTGAGACAATATTTGTGGTTGAAGTGGCAGATGGAGTCACTGTATTGATTGTAGTTGATGGTAAAGGAGAACCAGATGGCACATCTGATGTAATGGTTCTTGATGTTTCATGTGTGATACTTTTAGTTGATGTTGAAAGAGTACTTGATGGTGCTTCTGTTGATAGACCTGATGATGCGTCCGTTGTGAATGTTGTAGATGATTGTAAAGGAGACATTGTTGGTGCTTTAGTTGAAACACCTGATGATGTTTCCAGTGTGATGGCTGTAGATGATGGGGAAGGAGACATTGATGGTGCTAATATTGTAACACCCGATAATGTTTCTGTTGTAATAGTTTTAATTGATATTGAAGGAGACGTTGATGGTGCTTCTGTTGATACCTGTGAAGAAGTTGATTGTTCTGATGTAACTACTGTTGACGTTTTTTGTCTTAGAGTTGTAGTTGGGGTAAAATAATGAGTTGTTGTAATAACTGTTTTTGTTTCTGGTGTGATAGATTTAGTTGAGGTTAAAGGAGAAGTTGCTTCTTTTGTAACATCTGTTTCTGGCCTGATAACCGAAGTTGATGGTATAGAAGTTGATGGTTCTTCCATTGTAACCCTTGTTGTGGTTGTTGTTGTTGTTTCCTGCTGGATAGCAGTAGTTGATAATAAAGTTGTTGATGATGGTTCTGTTGTAACACCTGTTGAAGTTTCAATTGTAGAACTTTCTTTATTCAACAGTATAGTAGAACTTCCTGAGGTTTCCATGGCAGTAGCTGTAGAACTGGGTGCCATTGCTGAAACATATGTTGTAATCTCTGATGTATCTGCAGATGTTGCTGCCTGTGTTGTACTTATAGATATTAATTCCACAGCCTTTGCTGTAATTAACAGAAAAATAAATACACATTTTATAAAGAAAGTTATGCTAAAAGATTAATATGGTTATTTTCATAAAAAGTATACAGTAAACATAGGAAAGCTTAATATCGATTAACTGTGCTATGCATTAGTACAGCTTTTGGGATATCATGAGGCTAATGGGGTTGTCACTGCTAGATTTAGGACTACATTCCCCATTGCCTGAGCTATTTATTCCCTGTCCTCCGACTAAAGTGTTCGCCATTGCTTACCAGTGATGCTTGTGATTAAAAAGCCAGTATTCACACTCAAGATGGTATCAGTAACCAAAGAACCATTAGGGAGACTCCCAGCAAATGATGCATCAACATCAGAGATAGTTGAGCCAGCTCTACATATACAAGAAAACATTTTAAATTATTATTATTATTTGGATTATTATCCAATTGATATAATAAACACTCGCATATATGTTTCATAGTAAATGGTGTCTGAATAAACAGTATAAACACCTGAAACCAATTACTGTCAGATCAATGAAGTTGCTGTATGCGGCGCTAAGCACTTGTCCAAACTGAAAAATCAAAATAACACAGTATTGAAAGAAATCACAAATGTCATTATCTAATCATATACAGTAGCAGCTCAAAAACCTGTGCCAATTATACAAAGATTCTAACATATATTCATGAGACAGACCTGATCTTTGATGTGAGTTGCACGTTCATTGTAGGCAGCTGACAAAGGGTTCAATAAGTCACTATTAAATGGCTCATCAGTAGTAAAACTAATTAGCAGCACTTTAGTTGGGCCTAATGTTGAAGTGTTATCTGAGAAACAAAGGTAAGCAAACAAAACAATTAATATCATATAAGAATTCATTTTAAAGCCAAATTTGTTTTGAGAATCCTAATGTTCCCTGAAATAAAAATAATTATATAGATATCATAGATGATATCATAAATGAGCTGCTTGATGTTACTGATGCAGTACTTGAAATGACATGAGGACCAGATAATGATACTGTTATCTTGGATGTCACAAAAGCGGATGAAGCAGCAGTTCCTGTAAGATAGCAACAATTATGTATGTTTATATGATGAGTATTACATGTATGCTAAGTACATATATATCTCATGGCACACCTGATGATGCAAGTGTGTTTTTATTATGTTCAATCTAAGGGCATATGGTGTAACTGTGATTAGGTCCAGCCCTGCCATGGACAGACTGCCTAGTGATTCGGCACAGGTATGTGCATTGGGGTTTTTGATCAGCGCACCGGTATTTAAGGTGTTTGTTTTTCGTTTGCTTGCATGGATTCTTTTATGTATTATATGGATATTAGTTTGTTTGTGTAGTCATAGTGTAAATAAAGGTTTCAGATTGTGTAGTTGATAAATTAACTAATCATCAGATTTAGATGACATGGAATACATGGATGAGTTTTTGTTTCCTTTAAATAAAGATTATATTCCTCCATGTCCCACTCTCTGTCTTGGTACAGTTCAAGGCAGGCGGTTCGACGCAATCCCTTCACTACACTCTCACTCTCGCTTTTCCCGTGCAGCGCGTCTCAGAGCTCTCTAACACGCACTCTGTCTCTTGCCATGTGAGGAGTGTGCGAAGTTGATGAGGATTGGGACGTTGCGCGTTACATTAACTCAATATATAGACACACACACACACATATATATATATATATATATATATATATACCTGAAGTTAACTGAAGATTACTTTAATGGTATATATTATAACTGATTACTTTATTTATTAAAAAAATAATGCACGCCACAAAAATATATATAGTTTTTATAGGTAATTGAATGTTTACAAAGTCATACCTGAAGTAAAAGGATTCTCTGATGTGGCCGACCCATCACTGGTTGATGTTACTGAGGCAATATGAGGTACTTCCGTAGTAACAACTGCTGATGCTTGCTGTGTTATAGCTTTAGTTGCTGCTAAATGAGATGTTGTTGCTTCTGTTCTAACACTTGTTGATGTTTCCTTCATAGCTAATTTTAAAGTTGTTTGTGCTTCTGATGTAACACCTGCTGACGCTGAATTTGTGAAAGCTGTGTTGGATTCTCCTCCATCTGTGACACCTGCCAAACTTTGTGGAGTACTTTGTTTAGTCAACAAGCTAGTAGTACTTGATCCCCTTTCAGCAGCTGAAGTAGTGCTTGTGATTACTGGAACTTTTGTTGTGATGTCTGTTGTATCTACAGTAGATTCTGCATGTGTTGTAGTCATTGCTGTTGATTCCACAGCCTTTGCTGTAATTAACAGAAAAGAAATTCAAAAATATTTTTTGTAAAGACAAAAAACTGTTTTTTTTTCTCACAAAGTATATTTTGGGTATAGAACAGCTTTATGTAGATATTTATGTGCCACACCCAGAATGACTACTATTAGAATGTCATAATTGTTAGAGACACAGCAGTTCCTAGTGCCACCAGCAGTGC
>JAOUQV010310809.1:0-13519 GCA_028565295.1 Aspidoras spilotus
ATGTGTTATTGTCCGAGAGTATTGTATTGTATATTGTAGTGTACGGTGAGAGTCCAGTTTGTGTGTATGGAAGTATTAATTTATTGTCCTAGTCCCTGTCCCCATTCATTAGGAATGGGATGTAACTTAAACTCATATAAGAGTCAAGGCAGGTAAGCGAATACCTTTGGCAATATAGCGTATAGCGCACCGTGGAATTATTATGGATTTCTCTCTCTCTGTTTCTACTCCACGGCTATTATTTCCTGGTATGGTGCTCGTTGGAGCAGGTGCTGGATCGGGAAGCATTGATGATAATTGTTATCTGCTGTCTCATTTGATGCAGTTAAACACTGCTTTACAATCTTTTGCTGAGTGTTTAAAAGACCCACAACATCTGTATCAGATTTGGCACTCTCTGATAAGCCTTGATTTCTTCCAAAATTTTGTTCCTGAAGAAAATACACATTGAAGTAGATGTGATTTTTTTGTGGAATGGACACTGCCAATCTAGTTCTTCCATTTCTTTCAGATTAAAACCTCCTTGTTTGTGATCTGTTAAAATGTCAGTTTATCTTGACACAGTAGTTTTGGGAACATAGGTTTTTAGCTTTTCTTAGCTTTTCTTCTATGTGCTTAGGAACATAACTGTTAGGATTGTGAATTGCAAAGCTTGGGTCATATTTAATTTTTGATTGCTGCTTTAAAAAATTGTGTGAAAATTGCTAAAGGAGTAAATTACACATTGTGAGCCTCTTTGAACTGTGCTCCTACCATTACCGACCTTCATGTTGGTTTAAAGGAAAATGTGTCGAATTTCCTGTGCAGTATCCGTCAATGAGAATCCTGGTAAGTTGTCATATTTTAAGCAGAATGTAAAAAATTAAAAGCACATCTTCAATGACTTCAGGTGTGCCATAACTCTCATAAAGGTGCTGCCCTATTCACAATTTCACAATGTCTAGTGTCTTATGCCGTCGGAGAAGCTCCCCTCGGGATTGAATCCTGGTCCTTCTTGCTGTAAGGCAAGAGCACTAATCCACTCCACCAGTGCCTAAGAGTCCATAGCAACAGGATAGTGTGACACCATGATAACTTTCATGTTGTAGTCCAGAATTTTGCAGCCAGAATCCTAAAAGAATGACAACATCACCCCGTCTTTTACTGTTGACTTTTAAAGCTATAATCCACCACAGCAGGTGGTACAGCTCTCTCTTACAAAGACCCCACTTATGAAAAAGCTTATGTTTTAGAACTGTTTAGGTAAAGGCTGAAGACATTTGTTTAGTCAAGCATTTTGTTTATAGTTATAGTTAGGTAAAGGTGCAGATGGAAAGCTCTTGAGCACAGTTTTTGGTAAACTTTGGTGTTCACTCAGGTTTCCTGACATGTTTACTGCTGCATAAGGATGAGGATGAAGATGAGCATGATGTTTTCCTCATGAGTCTGGTTCCTTTCAAGAGTACTTCCTTTTATCATCTGATTTTTCCTTGTCACTTACCAACCTTTTATTAACATCATAATTATTTAATTTAAGTTCTGTAACTTTGTGACTATGTTCCTTTGAAATTAGTGCTATGGAAAAAAAACGGAATTAAATTGTCCAGCCATGTCAATCATCGATAGCTTCCTTTAGCAGTCCACATCAGATATAAAACCTGGACACACATGGTGTAACAGGCTGAAGGGGTCTAGGGTGCTTGCATTTTATATGTTCGTGTAGTGCACATGTGAAATGAGAGCTGTTTTGCAATGTCTCCAGGGAACTGCTTTATTTTTCTGAAATGCCTTTATAGTGGAGTATGGAAGCTCTTTCTGTTTAGTTTTTACTTCCTGACAACAGAGTCAATACTGCCCTAGCAGTTCCTGTAGTATATTACAGTTACATTAAGAAACAATGTTTGAGTAATAGGTTATTCACCTGCAAAATATTACCCTGTGCTCACTCAAAATGTAAAATTAATACTGTTCTTTTGGCCCTGTTCCCAGAACACAGGTTCAGATACTAAACTAATCTGGATTCATGGACTTTTCTATTACACCACCATTACTCTGACAAAATATATGGAAACAGCAGATTTGCAGATTAAATTCTTTAATAGAACCACACAGCAAATGGAGGATCCGAGGACCCCAGTGGCAATATTAACTGGGTGAGTCCTTTCCCATTTATTTAAGTGCCTAAATTTATTATCACTGATTAAAATCACTGATTTATTATAGATGCCAAAAACATCTTCTTATCACTTCAGCTATTATTGACTCCAGGGTTGCATGCAATTTCATAGACAGTATATCAGCCTAGGAACATCCTGGCACTACACCTTTAGGATCAGCTGCAGAATCTAGCTATAGATGGGGATCCAGTTGAAGGGTGCATTTATATGCAAGTTGATGCGATGCACATATAAGTAATTATTCTGGGCCTTCATGGTCCCTTGACTTTTTGCAATACTTAGGATATTCAAGCTTGGTCACAAGCTTGGTTACTGTATAGGAAGAGTGGAACTGCCAATATGAAAAGAAATGAGTATAACGATCTAAAGAGGATTTCAGTAAAATCAAGGCGACCAGATGACCCTTCCATAGACCTTATTCTTCTGCCACATAACTCCTGCCAGGCCGTAACCCATCACAAAATAAGATCTATGCTCTTTCATTTCCTGAACAAGAAGACTTGGAAGATTACATACCAGACCTAAAGCAGGTATATAGTCGGCACTTCAAAGTGCTCCTTTATAATGGAGGTTGATGCTTCAGAAACTAAAGTAAGGGCCATACTTTCCCACTGGCAAGATGAGAATCTTAAACTCAAGCTGGTGGCCTATTTTTAAAAAATGTCCAAAGATGAATGGGTCAGCAAACTCTTGACCATGAAGTTGGCATTTCTGGAGTGGAGACATTGGTTGGAAAGGGCCCAGCATCCTTTCCTGGTTTTTATTGATCACCGTAAAGTATCTATTATAAATGTCTGTCAAGAATCCGGAATCTCAGGCAATCTGGGGGGATTCATTGAACATTGCAACCAATGGCATTCTGTGACAGATTGTGTTTATGGAAGCAGTAATTATAGGGGCTGTCACGTGAACTATTGGACTCAGCTGTTTTGTATTTGTGTAATTTGGTTTACTATTTTGTTGTGACTTTTGTGTTGTTCAGCCACCTGTGTGTTCCTGAACTGAAATCAACATAAAAGAATGCTCCGCCACGTACAAAGAAGTAGCGGAGAGAACAGGACTGGACTGAAGTGTGTTATTGAAATAGTGTCACCGGAAAGAGGAGGTTAATCAGGTATCACATTATTCGGGTACGTGCCAGGCTAAGGCGTATCCCCTTCACAACTCCCCCCATTTAACAGCCAGTGGATCAAAAGAGGGGATCAAAGACACCAGACAGGATGTCCAACAAGTCATACCACAGCAGGTCAAAGCTCCGGTGCTAAAGCGAGTCAATAAGCTTCATGTCCAAGCTCCTCTAACACATCGCACCATGGTCCAGTCAGTTCCAAAGCTTAAGAGAGGGAGAGAACTTCACCACCACACCAACTTCACTGCAGATTATGCATGTTAAACAGGTGCACCAGTGCTGCAGCAGGCGGAAATGAACCACCCTCCCAACCCACATACTACTGGCGAAAATGTGTTGTTATTCAGCCGTTGCCAGTCACCTTTCGCTACAGACTCTGTGATGGATTCAAGTAACACCACTAGTCCTGTTTCTGTAGGGCAATTGTCAAATTCGGTACAAATTTCCATATGCCTGGCCTGCCATCAGCTGTAGAAATGGCTAAATCTTTGTTCTAAATGTGTTCCAGTATTTCAGGATGCCAGAGGATATAGTGAGTAACTGGAGAACGCAGTTTATGTCATAAGTATGGTCGATCTTAATGGGTCTGTTTTGCAAACACTGGCCAAAAGATTAGATGAGATACCAGCCCTTGTCAGCCCCAAGAGATTTCACTGACTTCACCCATCACGTACATCCCAATGGGCTCTAGATCAGCAATGACCAAACGCATTGTTTCATTTTGCAGGCAAACATTCTTGATCCTTAAAAGTGATGATAAACTTGGTCTCACTTGCATTTTAAAATCAATGGTTCCAGCTACACTGCATTTGTGTCTTCAGACACAATAATGGTATGCTTTGGGCGTGGCAATAAAAAAGAGAAACAATAAGCACAGGACTGGGAATAAAACTTAACATCATACAAAAAAACGCAAAAAACACAATTTAATTTTTATTTTTATTCACCTCTATTCTATAATAATGTCTTTTAAACAATGTCTAATGTAAATAATGGCAATACAATTATTTAAATATATGTATATAGGTATGTGTGTATATTTGTATCTAAATATGTGTGTATGTCTATGTAAACAGCTATGTGTGTACTGTATATTATTATGGAAAGTGTATAGATTGTTTTCATCCATTATGTTATCTTTTCTTCTCGCTGTGATAAAATATTTATTATGTGTTAAAGAAAACATTTTGTTAAATTACTGTTAAAAGTCAAAGTCTCTAATTTTCTCTCACTTCCTATTTCTTGTAAAGAAAGGAAAATGTAAGTGTTCTCTGGCTTTAATTTGACAGCAATTTTATAACAGTTCCCAGGTGTATGAAAGCATATTGCTGATTGCATCGGTCCACCTAAAAACCTAGCTACTATAATAGAATGAGATTGTTGAGGTGCAGAGTGCAGTTTGTTTGCCTCCACTATGTTACAGTTTGCGTTATTGGCGGAACTGTTAATGAGGTCAAAGGAGCAACAAGGACACCTTTTTTGTGATTATTTAATCAGAATTTACAAGTTAATTTAGCAACCCATATATATATATATATATATATGTGTGTGTGTGTGTGTTCACTATTTTTCACCAGAAAGCTCATTTCTGTTGCGCGTATCAAACACAGTAGACATTGTATTATTCTCTCTGTTACACTCGATGTGAATGTGAATTCATAGTCATCCAAGATTGAGAGATTTAAGAAAATTGAGAATTTAAGAGGCATCTGGTAACACAGTAGTGTTCACAGCAAGTGCAACAGCTCAGAAGTCAGCTCAGTGCATCTAAGCAGAAAAATTTAAGAGTTATCTTGCCGGTTACAGAGAATTTGCTAGTATTAAATGTATTGTTGGACGAAATTAGCAAACAAAAATTTCCCGCAACCTTGGAATCACATTTCTGGATGCATTTTGCGTTCTAGTAGAAACATTAAAGGTAATTGGGTTGCAAAGAAAACACAAGCTGTTTGTAAATAAAAAAAACAAAAGGTCAGGCAATGCCTTAGGACAATTTTCACAGTCAAGTGCTAGATCCCTGACAATAACAAGAGACATAGTTCTATTGCAACTTATATTTTGATAGAAACAAAATATACTATACCACCAGACTCTCATTTTGAAAGTGAACGTGATACATTTTGCCACTATGTTTGCACACAGCAGAATTGGTCCTCTGCATTTAACCCATCCGTGCAGTGAAACACACAAATACACACACACAGGTGAAGTTAGCACACACGCCACAGCGCCTGGAGAGCAACTAGGAGTTAGGTACCTTGCCCAAAGGCACTTTAGCCATGACTTGTCGGTACTTTGAATCTAACCAGGGACCTTCCGGTCGCAAAGCTGGTTCCTTAACCACAAGCCTTCGACTGCTCCACTGTTTGCATAGACGTCTTAAACATCGTCAGTGATAAACCCAGTCACATGGTGTTTCAGGAACCTCTCAGGAAAATGCAGCCCTGTAATTCCCTTTATGACTGTGCAACTATTGCCTACTATTGCCTACATATTCTATTCTTATCAGGACAAATTAATAACTAGATTTAACAACACAGTTTTAACTTAATAATGTTAAACAAAAGCCACTGTAATTTATTTTTATCCAAATGCGTAATTAGATTCTTTCTTGTTAAAAATATAATACATGAATATTAATAAGACTTTTGAATACCTTTGGTACCAATTCCGGACTAACACCATTTTAAAGACATAAAAATGTGTTGTTTAGAATTTTTTTAAAATACACCAGTTCCCAACCCTATGTTTTGAATACAGATGTCACAAAGAATCCCAGAGCCAATAAAAATTAGCAATAAAATGACTTGGGTGTAAAGTTCAAGCGATTTGATTTGACTGAAATATTTTATATATCAGTTTGGTCGACTTTTATATTAATATTGTTACGCCTTGAAGCGTAGTTCTATAAAGATATGTATATATATATGTGCATTCAGTCATGTTTATAAACAGTAAAGAATTGGTAACTATGACAAAATATACAGAGATTGTGACATAAACTTTAGAAGGGTTTATGTAGTGACTTAGATTCAAGAAGTTCTCATATAGTAGCAGAGCTCACACTCTAATGTAGTTCAGTTCTTACATCCTGAGGAAGAGCATACGTCTTGTAAGTAAAAGTAATATTTGTATTAATGTTAGGAATTCGTAATGTTCAGCACGTATAATATTATTTTATTTTTCTTTGTATTTTCAGTTTACAAGATTACATAAAGACCGATACGGCAGCGAAGTCTACAGTGTCTTTGTTTAGCTGTCTGTCTATCTAAAGTATTAGTGGGGACTAATAATTAGTGGGGACAGAACAGTAAAAAGACGTTTTTTCCATTGATTTTCATCGAGAATCAATAGAATACGATGCCTGTCTTTTCGTGGCTTACTTCGTAAAACAGAAAACGGATCTATTCTTTGGATTACAGGGACAGACTTCACAATGAGTTTATGTTCGGGCAAGCAATTTAGAGTCGAAACTCCAGAGAAGCAGGAAGAAGCTTCTAATCCACCACCTTCTGTAAAATCTTCCGACTATAAATCGTAGGTTTCCAGAACCACTTCTAAGCGATCAGGGAAATCATCATCATCATGTTTAACCACTGCATCACAAGCGCAGACAAGAGCGTGAAAAGCTAAAATAGAGCTTGAGTATGCGCGCAAGGAATTAAAAGTCAAACAAGCGATACAACAAGCAAAACAAAAAGCTAAACAGGAAAGACTTTTGGCAGAATCACAGCAACTACTTCTTCAAAAACAGAAAGAATTTAATTTGGCTCAAGCAGATGCAATGTCGTATGAGGAGCCAGAGTCACAGACGCGAGGACGTGTCAGAAAACCAGCCATTAAAGCAGAATCAATCGATTCGTTTCGACGTACAAGCGAATATGTACAACAGCAAAGTGAGTACGCCGCTAAGAATAAACACCACTTTGACATGTTACTTCTGAAAACAAAAAGCATTAAACAAGAAGCACGAAGCATCCCGAGATGGGAAGCTTTCCAACATTCGAACCGAAATCCCTTTGTTACACAAGCAGAGCAACCCTGGATGAAAAAGAATGATTTCCCTTTATGGTTTAATCGCAAAGAAACTCCAAAACCAGTCTTCCATATATTTGATGAGAAACCAGAGCATTATCGAATGTGGAAGGTTTCGTTCCTAAATGGACTGAGACTAAACCAAACATCAACAAAGGTGATATAGTCTTATTAAAAGACTCACAGGTCAGCAGAAATGAATGGCCAATAGGATTGGTGGTAAAAGTGAGAATGATTTAGGATGGAACAGTAAAACTGTTCAAAAGACCAATAACAGAGCTTATTGTTTTACTATCAGAGACTGAATGATAATACAGTTTAGTAGTAAGGTGGTAACACCACGGACGGGGAGTGTTACGCCTTGAAGCGTAGTTCTATAAAGATATGTATATATGTGCATTGAGTCATGTTTATTAACAGTAAACAATTGGTCACTATGACGTAATATATAGAGATTGTGACATAAACTTTAGATTGGTTTAAATAGTGACTTAGATTTAAGAAGTTCTCATATAGTAGCAGAGCTCACACTTTAACGTAGTTCAGTCCTTACATCCTGAGGAAGCATACGTCTTGTAATAAATTAAATATTTGTATTAATGTTAGGAATTAGTAATGTTCAGCATGTTTAATATTATTGTATTTTTCTTTGTATTTGCAGTTTACAAGATTACATAAAGACCGATACGGCAGTGAAGTCTACAGTGTCTTTATTTGTTTAGCTGTCTGTCTATCTAAAGTATTAGTGGGGACTAATAATTAGTGGGGACAAAACAAATATAAAAAACATGTTTTCAATATGAAAAAAAAAACAGATTATTGCTTTCATCGATTGAAGTGTCTTCCTTTTCCAAAATAAAAAAAATAAATGTTAAAAAATTCCTTACCTTTTTGAAACTATGTAATCAGAAATAAAGTTATATTTTATTGCCTAATCTTAATAAAAGTTAAACATATTCAACACAAACATATGAAAAAATTGTACAGGGAAATCATAGTGTTAATTATTTTCTTTCATTTCTACTAAGATTCATTTTCCTTTTCATCTATGCACTATAATGCAAGGCTTTTCTCCTGCATCTCTCCTGTATCCATCTATCCATTTACTCTATCTAATGTGAGCCAAATAAGACAATGCTGTTTTTTCCTCTTCATATATGTAGACTTTTGTCATTTGAACAAAGTCTACACCGTAGCATTTACTTATTTTTCTAAAGCTTTGGCATCTATTCTTGCTTGTGCATCTATTCACCAAACATTTTGAAACTGAGAGCAACTTCTTAAGTAATGATTAATGTAAGGGCTACCAGTGTGAAATAACAAATGTGCTAAATTTATCTTAGTTTATCTTCTACTCTATCTGAGTAGAAGCGTCAAATATTTACAGACGTCCCCATAAAAAAATTAATCAAATCCTAATATGTCTTAAAGACACCGCACCCCACTACAGTTCGTGTTCCTGAGTAACATTAAATCTAGCGAGATTTCAGACCTTAAATCGACTTATTTTCTAATAGATAACTAGCGATATACTGTATTATTATTATTATTATTGTTGTTGTTGTTGGTTTTGTTGTTGTAAATACGCTCGGTCTCTCTAGAGTCGTGTTTCTGTAAGCATCCCAAGTCTCTACCCATCCGTTATACCTATTCACAACTACCAGGTGCACTTTTACCTTTAAATTTGTTCCCCTGTTTGCGCCTCCTCCGAACCGCTCGTAATCCAAGCTGGACTCGACTTGAGCTATTTGTCCTAGTTCGATTTTAAAGTAAATCGCGATGCTGGATATAATTTTCCTGTGTCGTATCTGCCGATAAGCAAAAGATGACGCGTATATCACATCAGCCCAGGCCTGTTCCTGTTGGAGCGGCGCGTACTTTGCCCCTCCCACACTCTGCGTTCAAGGGCTCGGAGTGATGGGTTGATCTTCAGACAACGCCATAATAAACTGCTGATGGGGATTGGCACAAATAAAAAATAAAGTAGCTAAAAAAACGTTATTGCAAATTTTTTTTGAGATTGGTCTTTCCGCTAACAGACAGTTTAGTCAATTATTTTGTATAGAAAGTAGCCAAGGTCAAGCCACTCGTCGATTATTTAAAAAAATATATATCGTTATAAAGGTCTAAAAAAATCATTTTGTGCCACGTTTTTTTCAGTCGATTTGGTTTTTCTCAGATCAGAATTAAAATGATCGAAACTGTTCATTAAATCTACACTTGCTTGTCACTTGTGCACATCATAATGGCATATTTCACTATGTGTCATATTTTTTACATTCATGCAAATGGTCATGTACAATTGTCTGCTGATATTTGCATTTTTAATTGTTGATGTCATGTTTATCAAAATGTGTTCTACTGATTGTTTGTTAAATTGTCTTGCCCTCCAAAATACACTGCTCAATAAATAAAGGAAACACTTAAACAACACAATATAACTCCAAGTAAATCAAACGTCTGTGGAGGAGGCCGTAGGAGGGCAACAACCCAGCAGTAGGACCGCTACCCTCGCCTTTGTCCAAGGAGAACAAGGAGGAGCACTGCCAGAGCCCTGCAAAATTACCTCCAGCAGGCCACAAATGTGCATGTGTCTGCACAAACGGTTACAAAAAATGACTCTATGAGGATGGTATGAGATGGGGGTTGTGCTCACAGCATAACACCGTGCAGGATGCTTGGCATTTGCCAGAGAACATCAGAATTGGCAAATTCACCACTAGTGCCCTGTGCTCTTCACAGATGAACGTGACAGAGTCTAGAGACAGCGTGGATAGCTGTGGACAGCAATCTGCTGCCTGCAAGATCCTTCAGCATGCCCGGTTTGGCAGTGGGTCAGTAATGGTGTGGGGTGGCATTTCCTAGGAGGGCCGCACAGCCCTCCATGTGCTCACCAGAGGTAGCCTGACTGCCATTAGGTCCCACAAAGAGGAGTTTGTGAAAGTTTAGATCAACCAATGGTCGAACAGTTCTTACCCATAGGTCATAGGTTCATCTCATGAACCTTTAATTAACAAACATATATAGACCCAAAACGCTGCAGTGTCACAAAGTCTCACAATAGAAAGACAAGGTAATGTACAGGGTGAACAGCCAAGAACAGGGGTATAACTGCAAGGTGGAAGGCTGAGGGGACAAAACAGAGGAAGAGGTAGAAGAGTCCATGCTCATAGGTTTGTCCCAGATGAAATAAGGGCAACATTGTGGACCATGTTATAAATTATGGTCTTACAATGGCTGAAGGTGGTCACCAGGTGAAGCCAAATAATGGAAGAACAACCGTGTTTTTAATCATTTTGACATTTTGTAGAGAAAACAGGTATGTAATTTAGAAATGTGCTGAAATTCTGCTGTAAAGGTGCACACTGACATCAATTCTGAAATCTTATTCAATATTATGTTTTGCATTCCTATACAATATAAGACTTCATATTTCACACCTCAACAAAAGGTCTTATTTTCACACCTCAACAAGAAGAGGCTATGGTCATAGTAAATAATGCCATAAGGCAGATGAAGATACAGCAAGTCCTTATGTTTTTTCAAAATATTCAATCTGTAAGCATTTCCACCATTGACCGCTGTACAAAGTTCCATTTCAAAGAAATGGTGACAAAAATGGTGGTTCGAACCATAAACTTTGTAAAAAAAAAAAAAAGACAGGTTTCATGAACAGGACATTGTCGGTTGGGTTCTTCCTGTTTTGAAACTGTAAGAATAGCAGTTTATTGGGTTGGATTTTTCTTTTGTTAATGAATTGTTTTCCACAAAAACTGGGTCAACTCTTATTGAAGCTTGTTCTGCTACAAATTTAACGATGGTGGAGAAAGAACTACGGTACAAGTATGTACAGGTAAAACCTTTATGCATTCTGACACATTTGCTATGGCTGAAATGTATGTAACTGTTGTCCAAAATAAACATTATATGTACTTCATTACTCCTTTTGTGCTATATAGCGTATCATGGAGCTGGGATAAAGAGAACCACTCCACACTTTTATATACCTGGATGAGGCTGGCTTCAACCTCGCAAAATGCAGAAGATGGATTGCCAGTCATAGTAGAATGCTAATGGAATACCTCCCACCATATTCTCCATCCCTGAAACCAGTTGAGGAGTTCTTCTCAGCTTGGAGACGGAAGGTGTACAATCACCAGCCGCATACTCAGATGACCCTGCTGACTGCCATGGATGCAGCTTGTGAGGATATCACAGCAGATTCCCACAGAGGCTGGATAAGACACTCCAAGAGATTCTTGCTGCATTGCAAGGGAAGTTACCTACTGTGATGTGGATAAAATGTGGCCCAACAGAGAGGAGCGTCAGGATGAATATATAAAAATAAAGCATTATAATTCTCTAAGTCTCAGGTTGTTTTAAATGTTTATAAAAGTTTCTAATTTTGTAGTTTTTCCTTTATGTTAAAGTGCTGCCAAACATTTCCTAAACTTCTATCTGAATTTGTTTTGTCTAGTGTGCAGTGTGAAAAATACAATAAAATAAGTTTACTGTATAAATTTGATTCCAGTGCAATTTCTTGCTTTCAGTCTCCCACATACAGTCATGTGTAAGTTTGTGGTCTTTGTAAGTTTGTACTTTGTGTTAAGCATGTAATGATTCAGTTAGTATGCCACAGAATGTGCAGCATTCTTGTAATAAAAGCCTTAGCTAGTTTCCTTCAGAATATAGTTACAGTGTACACAGCGTTGCACTGACGACATGACAATATGAAGTATTTTAACAGCCTTGGTCATAGGTAATAACACACATATACGACATTCTGATGGCACTGACAGCTTGATTGACATTCATTTTTGCTTTTGAGGCAGAATTTATTGAGTTTTGCTGTTTGCACTAACTGTTTTGCGAAATGCACATGTTGTGATGCTAATGTGAATATTTTTTAAACATCACTTCAACATATTTTAAAAGGGCTTCAGTTCAGGGTTTAGTGTAGGCAGGATTGACATTTTGCTGTCTACAGTAAGCAATTTAACATCACAAGAAATAAATCAGAGGTAGTACACTAGGTGGCACACATTAACAATCCTAACGTAAAAGGGGCAAAATGCACAAATATTGCGAGAGGAACTAGATACTCTCCTCACAAAAGGAAATGTAATTTTGATTGATCGTTTACTTGTTTATTCAGAATTGACCTTTTAATTTTTTCTCAGTAAACATACAACATCCTTACCCATTTCTATCAAAAACTAAAAAAGGAAAAAAGTTTGAAAAGAGCACAGGCAGAAGAATAAGCTGATTAGGCGCACAGCCCACAAATGGCTTTACACTAAAACAAAAAAAGATAGCTACCTTTACAAGTTTATACAATTATAAGACAAAAAATACAAAGAATTAATGATATAGAAATTGAAAGAGTGACTGATATAAAATTCCTGGTGTAGTAATAGGAACGTATTTTACATATTAACTATGTTAGAGCAAAGTTTTCTAAATCATTAGCAATTTTATATAAAGTTAGAGTTTCTAAATCAAAAAATATATCTTTTGTCCTGTTCCTTAAAAAATCCTTAATAATACCCTAGAATGAAGATTTAAATACTTCCATTCAATCTAATAACACATTCGGTACAATAATTCATTTAACCCTTAATAAGAGTATCAAATAGGGATACAATATATCAATTAAGGCAAAACTAAGAAACGGTACAAAAGATATAATATTATGATTTTTGTTTCATTTGTCCACTCAGTTTATTTAACGCTTTTGCCAAATTAGGCCCAATATCATATATTAATGACATATTTATTAAATTCATTTGCCATTATATTTAATTGATTGATTTTACATTTATCTTTTGTAAAAATTTATTGGGAAAACATATTGTACGACTATACTTTTTAACTATAACATGTAATGCATGCCAATAATTCTTCATATTTTATTTATTTTGCTCTAATATTTTACTGTAATTTATTTTACTAGATCTCACTTATTCATTTATTCTTATACAGGGGTTAGATATTGAAACTGAAACACCTGTCATTTTGTGACAGTGTGGAAGGTTTTATGGTTAAATTGGACAAGCCTGGTGGCCAATCTTCATTAATTGCACATTGGACCAGTAAGAGCAGAGTGTGAGAGTTTAATTAGAAGGGTAAGAGCACAGTTTTGCTCAAAATATTGCAATGCACACAACATTATGGGTAACATACCAGAGTTCAAAAGAGG
>JAOUQV010310905.1:0-37002 GCA_028565295.1 Aspidoras spilotus
TGTCGCTACTTGGAATCGAACCAGGGACCTTCCGGTCGCAAGGCTGGTTCCTTAACCACAAGCCTACGACTGCCCCTTTACTCTGGTGATGGACTAGCATATGAGGTCAGACAGAAATTGCCATGGAATATGCTGTTTGCAGACAACGGTTTGATCAGAGGTGAAAGCAGGAAACAGCTAGAAGTGAACTTGAAGAGGTGGAGGTATGCTCTGGTAAGGAGGGGAATGAAAGTCAACTGTAGTAAGACAGTATACATGTGTGAATGAGAGGGAGGCAGGTATAACAGCCAGGCTACAGGAAAAATGTCACAAACGTGCAGGAGTTGAAGTACCTGGCATCAACTGTCCAAGGAAATACAACAAGGCAGTGAGACCAGCCTTGTTGTATGGTTTATAGGCAGTGGCACTGACTAAAAGACAGTAAGCAGAGCTGGAGGAGGTGGAGCTTAAGATGTTTATCTTCTTTTTGGAAGTCACCAGGATGGACAGGATTAGGACTCAAAACAGCACAGGTAGGAAAATTGGGAGAACAACTTAGAGAGACTGAGACTGAGAGATGGTTTCAACAAGTTCAGAGCAGGGACAGTGGATATATTGTTATGAGGATGTTATAGATGGAGTTGTAGACATTCAGGTAGCTGGTGTGAGAGCAGATGAAGCAGAGGACAGAGTAGGGTGAAAAAGATTCACTCACTGTGGCGACCCTTCATAAATTGAGAGGCCAGAAGTAGTAGAAGACTCTGACTTTGTTTTAGACATCTAGTTACAGTGAGAGGAAATGTGAAGCTTTGAGGGCACTCTGTTGGACTTGTTCAAATTAATAAATATGGTTATAGAATAAATACAATACCAAATAGCTGCATGAGTTATAATATTTGTAGATAATCTCACACAGGCAAAACTGTTTATTCAGACTGAGGTTCCTAATAAGATGACAATTTAAAGACATAATAGTAAATATAATACTAAATGTTGATAAGGTATACAGAGCATTTATGATAAAACAGCCATAGAAAAAATATATGTTATATATATTAGAAATAATGGACAAAAATAACATTTTATCTATAAAATACACTCACTTTATTAGGTACACCTTGCTAGTAAATGGTTGAACCCCTTTGTCCTTTAGAACTATCTTAATTATTCATGGAATACCTTCAACAGAGATGTATTCTACACTCCTTGCTTGTAAGTAATGGTTATTTGAGTTACTGTTGCCGTTATATCATCTCAAACCAGTCTTCCTATTCTACATCAACAAGACATGTTCAGCTGCTTTGTGACAATGTCCATTATTAAAAGCTCTTTATAAAATGTAATTAAATTCAACTGACCCTCACTGGATATTTTCTCTTTTTAGACCATTCTCTGTAAACCCTAGAGGTGGTTGTGCATGAAAATCAGGCAGTTAAGCGCCTATATTCATTAATTTGTTGTACTTTGGATAGCATAGCTCTAATTAAAAGAAGATTAATTAAAAAGAAAAAACAAACACCTTGGTATAATGATTTCACACGGACTCTAAAACAGACCACTAGGAAACTATAGTGTAAATGGCGTCAGACAAACCTGGTTGTGTATAAAACAGAACAAAAGAAGAGTCTATACTAACTATAGGAAAGCTCTCAGTGCTGCCAGGGCAAAATATTTCTCCTTGCTAATAGAAGAAAAATAATCCTCACTTGTTATTTAAGACCATAGCAAAACTAACTAGAAAGAAGAACACTGCAGAAGCTTTATCACCATCAGGTTGTAGTTCTTAACCTGAGTAATCCAAGTCAACAAGACGTCAATATATTTACCTTAGACCAGAGATTATCCAGAGTACAGTCAATCCTATTGTAACGCCCTGTTGTCTGGTTGTTCCAGTAGGTGCATAACCAAACTCCAGAATTCACCAGCCAGAATTCTTACTATAACCCAAAAATATGAATATATCACCCCTGTCTTATCCAGACTACACTGGGCAAATTTCTTACTAAGTATAAAGCAGTAAATAGTCCTGCGCCAGAGTGCCTTAGTGAACTTTTAGTTTCTTATGAATCACCACTCCCATGTCGATCATAAGGTGCAGGTTGTTTGGTGATATGACGTTTTATTAGGGCTACAGCAGAGGCAGACCATTCTTGTACAAAGCCCCACATCTATAGAATAGTCCTCCAGTTAGTGTTTGGGACTTCAGTCGAGCATATCTTTCATAGTCCCCTATAGTTCAGGGCTAGGAGCTGGAGGGTTTATGGTCATAGAGTGTTTTGGTAAACTGGGATGCTTGGATGATGTCACCTGGCCACTCTCACGCGATCACTCATGTTTGTTGATGGTGGAGTAGCTTTATGTCCCAGGGCTCCTTCATGTCTGTGTCACCTTCTGGTTCTACCCTGTAGTTATGCTGCCATAGTGCTAGTCTGCTGGAGTTTCTACTTGCTCTCTGCACAACGTTTGAATTGTCCATTAGATAGTTGATCGTATCTATCTCTCTTTATTCTCTGTCCCTTTCTCTCTTTTCTCCTGACCTTAAGGACCACTATTGCAATTATGAGGGTAATAATTATGTTGCTTTGTAGCTTGACAAGCAAAATGGACCTGAACAGAATGTTTTAATCTGACAGTGTATGTTGTTTCATTAACCAGAACCTGTCGCATTCAACAATTTTTTGCTTTAGTTTGTTAAACTAGAACTTTCAGAACCATAACCTTTATTTCCCACAGCTCATAGAGATCATAGATAAGATAATCCACTCATTAGGCCCACAGTGGGAACAGTGTCACTAAAGAAATATAATCGACAGATATAGAACAAAATAAAAAACAATCATAAACTATACAAAAGGCAGCACAGTGGCACAGTTGTGCTGTGGCCTCAGATAAAAAAGATTCCGGGTTTGAGCCCAAGTTAGGGAAATTTCTGTGTGGAGTTTTCCTGTTCTCCCCGTGTTGCCTGAGTTTTCTCTGGGCTCTGGTTTACGCCTGCATTCCAAGGACAAGCATGATAGGTTAATTGGTGTCTCTAAATTGCCTGTGAATATTTGCATGATTGTGTGTGCCCTATGGCAGTTTGGCACCCTGTCTATGGTTGTTCCTGCCCTTGTACCCAGAGTTGCCGGGTTGGCATCGGCTTCCCTGTGACCCTAAAACTAGACAGAAAGAAAGAAAGAAAAAAGAAGGAAAAGAAAAGAGAGAGAAAATTAAAGAAACAAAAAGAAAGTAACAAAAAGAAATAAAAGGAAAAGAAAAGAGAGAGAAAAAATAAAATAAAATTAAAAATGAAAGAAATTAAAAAAGAAAGAAAAAAAGAAAGAAAAAGAAAAAAATACTAAAAGAAAAAAGAAAGAATAGATTTTTTGGTATATTAGTTTACAGGAACAAGGTTATATTCATACATACAAGCTTCATATCTTATACTTAAGTCATGAATATACACAAGTTAATAACAATTTAGCATTTCTAATTGACCCAACATGCATGTATTTGGACCATTAGAGGAAACCGGAGCACCAGGAGTAAACTCCCACAAACACGGGGGGGAACATGCAAACTACACACAGAAATTCTCAGGTCCTCTTGTTGTGAGGCCACAGCACTATTTACTAAGCCACCGTGTCCCCCGAAAGAAAGGAAGTGCTGGTTGACAGTTTCTGACAGATTTATTAATGAAATTGCATCAGTTGATGATTACCTGCAGTGGTAGAAGAGAAATAAATAAACCTCCACACTGTACTGTAGTTTTAATGCTCTGTAATATCTTTCCCTCTGTAAAGTGTAAATTATCACCTGTCGACGTCCTCTCCCGAGCTGTCCTGCTATATTTAAATCTCTATCTGTCTTCAATTTGTCAATTTTCTTTTTTTTGGGTGTATTGTGTTTCCAGGGTATGCGAATCGACTGAAGTGAAGATTTCACTAATAAAGGTGAGAGGTGTCTTTTTCAGCAATAACGGAAAAGACAATGTTTATCTACACCAAAATGTCTCAGAAGCCAAGTGAGCTGTGTGTGTGTTGCTCTAAATGGTTTTAAAAACTGTGTCATTATAAAACCTCAGTAAATGCTACATAGATTCATATTTATCTTCTTAAAAATCAATCTTGCCAACAATCAAGCATAACTGGACAAAAGCATACAGGAACGCCGTGACGCTCTGAGCCACTGTACCACCACAATCTCTGTCCATTGTTTATAGCTCAGTAATGACAAGATCAACAAACCTAAAGTATAAAAAATAATAATCTTGCACTTACCCTAATGTAATGTCCTCTTTGAGTTAGATGAGGATGAAAGTGAAAGTGATTCATTTTGCCACTATGCTTGCACACAGCGCCCGGGGAGCAACTCGGGGTTAGGTGCCTTGCCCGCAGGCACTTCAGCCGTGACTTGGCTTTACTAGGAATCAAACCGGGGACCTTCCGGGTTACAAGGCTGGTTCCTTAACCACAAGCCTACAACTGCCCTGCCGATGCACTTACTGCAAAAAAAGCTGAGGAATAATAATAATGTTTAACTTGGATAGTACGTCTCATACACAAGACAATAGAGTTTTTAATCCTGGTTACTACTACCATCCAGCATGCAGCAACCATCTTCACACTGAATAGCCAAAGACAGGAAGCAGTGGGGTCCAGAGAAATCCTTACAATTCTTGTCCTGGCCTCTCCTGTAATTAAGAATCTGAACACTACCTGAAGAATCAACAAGTCCAGCCTGTCAGTCTAGGTCAGTACAGTCACAGGTCGTATCCAATCTCCTGAACAGATCGGGGAACTGGAATCTAAATGCTGAAACTGAACAAAGAATCTGAGCATTTATGAATAAAAACCGCAGAAGACCAGTGAATATGTCAAAAAGCAAATCACTACAACTCTTCTTGCCACTGTACAATGTCATAAGCTCACCTGATATAGTCAGGTTCCCCATCATGATTCACTGGCCAAGACCTTCCTTTAAATCACAGTTCAAAGCAAACGCAGAAACATGAAAAAAAGACAAGTCCCTTCGCACATTACTGTAAAGAATTGAGGACCAAGACCAATGGTGTTCACTGACTGTCTTCTCCTTTATGGAGTTTCTACGGCATCAGATGAGGGTCTAACTGACCTGAGGTGAATTATAAACTAAACAGTTTGTGGAACTTGACAAACGATTACATTTGGTGAACTAGCCTCCCAAAGCTTCAGATAATTTAATGAAGAATAAGAGGGATGTTCTAGAAATCAAGATTTGTAATGCGCACCTCTAAATTGTCTTAGAGTACAGCTGTTTTGTAGACTCCATGCTTTGTGTCAGATGTGTCAGAGTTGAGATTTACATAATATTAGGCAGGTGGCTGTACGTATAGTTCTGACTCAGATACTGGAAACATCATCATTTCTATCTCTGGAGGTGTGTAACATGCTTATAAGAACCCGCTGTCATTCCATTCCCCTGGAGAAGAAACAATAGAAATAGTGATGGAAGAGTGCACATTTCTTTCTGCTACATTAGAAGTCATGTTTCATTCATCTCCCGTTGTGTGATATATTTGAGACACATCTTTATTTATTTTTATCAAAGCTCCTTCAATGAGCTTTGGTACGAGAAACGGAGAGAGAGAAAGAAAGCGAGATCAGAGCTGCTTCAGTAGAGATAATGAGAATCATATATAAATAAAAATACTACTAACGTATAGAAGTGTCTCAGTAATATCATTTAAAGGAATAATAATTCCAAAGTCATTTATGTGACATTTATTAAATAATAGCTATAGAGGCTTGTTAAAATAGAGGAATAAGAGGAGGTAAAGAAGGAAGATTAGAAGTTCTTCAGGTGGTAACCACAGACAATTTCTCTATTCTCATCATTTCTGGATGATGTTTTGGTCACTTTTGTATTTTGTCAGTGTTCTCACCCCAGAAGTAGCATGAGGTGGTGTCTACAACAGAAAATACTCAGGTAGTGCAGCTCATCCAGAATGGCAAATCAATGCAAGTAGGTTTTCTGTGTCTGTTCTAGGGGATACCAGGTGACAGTACACTAGGAGACTAAGAGGGCAACAACCCAGCAGCAGGAACCCTACCTCCTCCTTTGTGTAAGGAGGAACAGGAGGCAGATTTGCCAGCGGATAAGAGCAGGTTCACACTGAGCACATGTGACAGATCCACCAGAATGACCGGTTTGGCGGTAGAATCAGGGGAGGAAGGTAACTTTTGGTGGTGGTTCTTTGTTTCTTGGGAGGCGGCACAGCGGCGCAGTGGATAGTGCTGTGGCCTCACAGCAAGAAGATCAAGCCCCGGTTCAAAAATTGGTTGGGACGGGTGGGAGATTGTGTGGAGTTTGCACGTTCTCCCCATGTTTGTGCAGGTTTTCTCTGGGTGCTCCTGTTTCCTCCCGCATTCCAAAGACATGCATGATAGGTTAATTTGTGTCTCTAAATTTCCCATTAGTGTGTGAATGTACGTGTGATTTTGTTTGTGTGTATGTGTGCCCTATGATGGATTTGCACCCTGTCTAGGGTTGTTCCTGCCCTCTCTCCCACAGTTGCTAGGGTGAGCACAGGCTTCCCTGTGACCTAAACTAGGATTAAGTTATAGAAAATGAATGAATAAATGAAGCATCAGAACATCGTTACATGTCACTAAGGGTTTTATTATTTACAGAATGTGCTTCAGAGTATCTGAGGCAGTTCTTCTGAATTTATAATATTGTGTGTCTTAGTATCACCTGCCCCACTAACACAGCATTAGACTACACCCCCACAATGCTCCAGACAAGAATGCCACGCCCAGTAAGGTGCCATCTGACTCCATCTTTTCTCAATCCAGTGATTATAGTTTGTTTATTAAAATCTTACACATTTTTTAATTTTCAGTTTAACTGTGATTTATCACACACACCGCAGTGTTGTTATCAAGCACTGGTTTCGGTTCTGTCTTCACTTCCTGCCATTCTATTGGATAATTCCTGGATGTGAACACCGATTTCTTAAATCTTACTGTCATTATTTCATATATTTCAGTTGAAAACAATAAGCAACTATTCGTCTTCACTATAAAGTCCCACTAATTTGGTCCTGAACTGAAGGAAATATGCAAAAGAAAATAAAATATATGATCACATTAATTTAAGAAAGAACAGACAGATTGACAGAAAAAAAGACAGATAGAAAGAGGGATAGAAAGAGATAAATATTAAACATAAGAAAGCTAGAACAAGAAAGACAGATGTTGCCATCTCAGAGACAAGCACACAGCCCAGAATAGTTTAATAATGATTGAAATTACTCTGTTACAACATACACACTATTTTATTTTTCAATTACCTTACTTTATGAAATTTAGTTCACTATTTCTAAATGTTTGCAATTAATTATTTTGATAATCAATTATTGATTGTATTTGACTTCTGTGCCATAATCTTTTTAGCAGGTCTTTTTTCTTTGTAATCATTGTGCTCTCTCAATCTCCTTTAAAAACACCCTGATTACTCAATCTACAGCAATCATCTGTAAAACAGAGTCTTAGCTTAATCGTTATGATCGTCATTTACATCTCATGTAGTAAACCTGACTCGGCCATAAAGATTTCTTCTTTATAAAAGTCTTAGAATTCACTAATTTCTCCCAAAGGAAACCACCCAAGATACGTTTATTCTCTTGTCATGTCAGGACTACTGCAACTCTCCTCTTGAAGACCTCAAGTCTGTTAGACCTGCCTGAAGCTGTCTTCAATTCAAATACAATCAATATGTTTTTTTTTCATCAAAGTGTTTATTTTTATACCTATTAAATAAGACTAAAAATCTGAAATGAAATGTAAACGTATCTACACCATTTCAGTGCATGCTTTGGGACGAGTCAAGACACCTGTAGCACGCTGATAAAAGGGGACAATCGCATGGTGGTGTATGCCGGAGATAAATGGAGCGGTGTTCTGCAGGATAAACTGACTGATCATCCTAATATCTTGTCAGCCCTGCATGTTGCAGCCCCATCTTGGATTTGATTCCCACCTGGGATTTGATTCCTGGCTTTTTTCTAGTACATGTAACTGACTGAGCTATCCAAGGTGCATTTATTAAAATAAGAAAATTACCTCGAATACACACAATCACTTTATTTTAACATGCTCTCATTGTTATTATAACAACTGGGTGTGATTTAACACAATGACGTGACAATAAGTTCATTACACAGTTACTTTAGATTTCTAAATATTAATTTTAAATGAGAAATAAAGAAGCACGTGTGACGGTCAGTCTCTACCTGCTATGTCCGGCATCCTGGCTTCCGGTAAACAATGTATTAACGCTGCTGGTGCCCTACTAGATACTTTCATGTGCATCATTATAAAGTCTTCTATAACCAGAGCTCTTTCAGGTTTCTTAGAGGACGTCTCATTGAGGAGGGCGAACCTCTCATAGGCGAACTCCAGTGTTAACATTGGCTTTGCGAGTATGCCGCTGGGTCGTCACCCATGTGCCCTGCTGCAAGGACTCTAATGCCGGAGAGGTAGAACTTCTATCTCAACCTAAGGCATCCAGACTTTCCTGTACCGTAACAAAACTATTATCGCTCTCACTAACCCTCTCTAATGACTGGATGCGCACCTCTAAACTGATATCTTCTTTGTCAGGGTTCTAAATAGAGTGCAATTATTGCAGATATAATTATCACTAATATCACTAAAGACTGGCTAAACATCCTGCATTCTACACACTGAACCTGCTGATGTGTGACATGATAGTACGTTACTTACTTACTACGTTACTCGATATTCTTATGATCTGTATGCAATACCAAATGATATTAAGCGGGGCCGGCCCGGATGGCGTCGGTGTGCTCTTTATTTATTGAATCCTGTAAACAGATGAAAACTAAAAACCTTTAAGCCCTGAACTCTATAACATTGGTAAATGTGTGTTATATATTGTCTCAGTGCAGGTGTAAGTGTGATATATAAAAAATAAGGCAAAACAAGTAAGAAACTTAGCTTCGGTTGAGGATTTCTTCCCATAGCAGTTATATATATTATATATATTATATATATATATATATATAACTGGGGCAGTCGTAGGCTTGTGGTTAAGGAACCAGCCTTGCAACCGGAAGGTCCCTGGTTTGATTCCAAGTACTGACAAGTCATGGCTGAAGTGCCCTTAGGCAAGGCACCTAACTCCCAGTTGCTCCCCGGGTGCAGTGCTGGCTGCTTACTGCTCTGGGCACATGTGCTCACTTCACCTGTGTGTGTGTATTGTGTGTTTCACTGCACAGATGGGTTAAATGCAGAGGACCAATTCCGGTGTGTGCAAAACATAGTGGCAAAATGTATCACTTTCATATTATTGTTTTATTATTACTGTTATATTAATGTTATATATTATTGTTAGTTATAAAACTATGTAATAGATACATACATATTGTATCACCTAAATGAGTATGGGTTCTCTTATAACCCTTGTTTCTTTTAAGGTTTCTTGCTTTCTACCTGAGGGAGTTTTCATCTGGGATAAAACGTTTCTATAAAGATGCTTTGGGACAATGTCCATTGTTAAAAGTGCTTTATAAATAAAATTGAATTGATTTTAATTGAACATGATTGTCGGAAGGAAGGGCACACACTCAATCTAAGGGCACTTTAAAGAAAACAGCTTAGACTATAGTATGTCTTTTTTGGGGTCAGCCATGGCTAAATGGATAGTGTAGCGGGCTGTGGAACAACAGATCGCTGGTTTGATCCCAAATCTAGGCAAGCCATGGCTGAAGTGCTGTTGAGCAAGGCACCCAACCCACCCAACAGATCTCTGTGCAATGCTCAATTGGGTAGCACACTGCTCCGATTGCTTACACCTGGATGGGTTAAAAGCAGAAAAAACTTTTATTCTGGGGATTAATAAAGTAATCAAAGTAACAAAAAATAAATGTCTGTAGATTTTAGATGAAACCAACTGGAGAAAACACACACAGACTCATGGAGAACAAGCTAATTCAACATCAAAAAGACCCAGGACCCTGACCTACACGGAAATGACAAACTTTAGGATGAATTCATATACATTGAATATTTTAATAAAAAGTTGTCACTCACCAACTGTAACTCTAAATCTGCACTTCCTGTTAGCATAAAGTTGAACAAGCCCTCAGGAGTTTCTGAGAATTGTGAAGATGAATATTAATGAATAGTTATTTACAGAATGAATCATGTCTCATCTTTACCGTTGTTCCTCATCTACAGGATGCTCTGGTGCACTTCATCCCCCATCTCACTGCTTTTTTCCACTTGTCATTCTGTAATTGAAATGCATCCATGCGTCCCATCTGTACATGGGGTTTGGCTCAATATCTGCTCTCACAGACACACACTCGGGTCATGAAATCCTTCAAAAACAAAACACTAAGCTGGAGTTTCCAAGTGACAAATTGATCTCTCTCTCTTTTTTCTTCCATCTTTCTTTCTTAAACCTCTTCTGGGAACATTACCGCTGATGATAAAACTCATGGCTGATACTGTGTTGTCAACGCAGAGTGACGTCGTGTCCAACATGTGTATCTGTGTGCCAAATATGAGGGCTTAAATATAGGAAGCAGGCCTTCAAAATAAAATCCAGTTATTTGTTGATGTTCTACTGTTACAAAAATCTGAACAGGAGACAACTTTTCTTCTGAATTCTCAAGAACTCTTTAGATTCCACAATAGCATTGTTAAATAAGTTTCCAAATGCAATATTAAAGTTTATGCCATACCTATAATAAACATTTTAAAACAAAATATCATTGGATTTAATTGTACAGCTAATATATCAAAAAGTGCATATAACTACTTAACCTTGTTTATCTAGGTGATTGCAGCAAACCAGATTAGCCAACAGAGGGCAACACAAGAACTCAGAGTGGCCATCCGAGATAGCTGTGCCATTGTATTAAAGTCATTTTCCCACCTCTTCTCAGTCTCCCGATTGCTAGTGTGTGTTTTAATATTTGACATATTTTGCAGTTATGTCCATACACACTGTCAGACATTGCATTAAATTGGGCATACCACCAAATCCATAAAAGCAAGCAGGTCTTGTTTTCGATTCCCGAATAGGACTGTATGGAGTTTGCATGTTGTATCATTTCAAAAACACTTATTGTTAGACAAATTATAAATACCAAATTCCCAATTCTCAACGCCCACTGATATCAAAGAATGCAAAACATTTTCTGTCATGACTGGAACCATTGTGTGTAAATTATGTTTTAATACGTTCATGCTAATCTTAAACTTGATTGTTAGAACTAATAGAGTTGATTACACACCTAGAATGTCCATGTCCTTTAATATTGGACATATCTGTACTTTAAAACATTTGTAGGATCAAACAGTGCAAACTTTTTGATCTGATATTCATTGTAAAAACAGCTAGTATATTAATTCATTTTCGGTACCCACTTAATCCTAGTTTTAGTGTCATAGAGAAGCCGGTACTGACCTGGCAACTCTGGCACGAAGGCAGTAACAATCCCAGACAGGGCGCCAATCCATCATACACATACTCACACATCTGTCTCTCTGGGATTGAAATGAAAATCTTTTCTACGTTAAAAATGTATAGCTTGTACAGGCAGTCACCATGGTTATAGAAGGACTGTTTCATGTGTGGGTTTGAGGTGAAAAACTGAGGTTTAGTGAGGATTGATATAAACCCTCTTAACCATGGCTCTCAGAATAATGTGAAACAGTCAAACAGAGTGAATTTACAGGATCTTTATTATAAAGTGTTTTTAAATATTTTAAGACCCTACATCTTTTTGCTTTCACAAGGATCCTTTAAAGGTCATGTGGCACAAGAAAATCCTTACATGGACATTATTATTAATTCAATTGTTAATTTTCTTCCACTTTATCCACACAAGGTAACGGGCCAGCTAGTGCCCACGCGGCAACTTTGCTGGAACAAAATTGCTGGAACAACCCTAGACAGTGCGCCACTCCATTGTACGGCACACACTAAGGGCCACTTTAGAGACACCAATTAACATTACACACAGGAGTAACTATGCCTCCGATTCAGTAACACATGAGAATGCAGAAGTAATTGAAGTGAGCCTTTTTAATAATGAGACTTTTCAAAATACAACAAAACAAAGAAATAAACTTGAAGTAGACTTAACTTGGAATCTATGAGGTATTTGCGGGTTAGCGAATACAATCTGTCTTGGTTTTATATTTAGATTAGAATTTAGATGGACTTATAGACTTATGTTTTGCGATGTTTGTTTATGTTCATGTCATGTTTATGTTTACAAGTTTTCGTTTCTTTCCCTGTTCACTCCAAGCAGGGGCGCACTTGTTTATTTGTTTATGCCCCGTTTTGCACACACCCCCTTGTTATCTCCACAGGTGTGTGTGTCATGTGTTTAATGAGCCATTTCGGCTATATATATAGAAGTCTGTTGCCGACACGGATTATTGTCGAGTGTTTAGTGTTGTGTGGTGAGTGTTAAGTGTGAGGTAATGGTAGTTATGGTTATATGTTCATGTGATTTCAATTATTTGACTAATTTTTTGTGTTTTTATACCCTATATCCATGTTAATCACAGCCTTCTTGTGTAGTTTTGTCCTATGTTTTGCAGCACATTTACTGT
Organism: Aspidoras spilotus; assembly: GCA_028565295.1. NCBI lineage: Eukaryota > Metazoa > Chordata > Actinopteri > Siluriformes > Callichthyidae > Aspidoras > Aspidoras spilotus. The sequence goes on from JAOUQV010310905.1 coordinate 12,597, forward strand.
TAGGTTTTGTTTCCCGTTTTTGTTATCATGTCATTTGTTTATTTTAATAATAAAGTTTTAGTTTCTCCATCCCCTTTCTCCATGGTGTGGTACTAGGTTGGCAATCTGACGCACTTCACTACCTGCACATTACTTGCTGAATGGGAAAGAGTGTTCCAGAGCAATCACCTACCTAGAGGAGTGGGTACAGAATGATTCGTCCAAGACAAGATCAACGAGGCAGTCACCGCGTTTGATCGCCCATATGATAGAACGGGTTGCCAGACCCGCTACGGCTGAAGCATGTGCAGATTCCCATTTCGCCATATTCACCAGATAAAACGACCCACTGGAACCCAGGACGCAGGTTATATGGGTTGCCTGCCAGAATCTCACGCCCACAGGCCATTTCTCATTCAAGGTCCCAGAGGTACAAGGAACTCTCGTCTTGGTATATGGATGCACCGCCGAGTACTGCTGAAATAAGTCAGGCTAAGTTATGTGCAGTACCTCAGCACGCCCCTATCCAAAAGCTGCAATCCACTAAGGAATTTCCGCCCCGGTATGTGGATGCACTGCTAAGTACTGTGGTCCTGAGACATGTTCCCCTAGTCAAGTTGTGTGCAGTATGTCAGCATGCTCCCATCCAGGTGCTTTAGGCCCCTCTGGAACTTCCTACTTTTCCTGAACCTGTGTGTCTTCCTGTGCTGCAGTCCATACCTGTGCCCAAGTGAACATAAGCATAAGCAAAATAACTGGTGCAGAAAAAAGCTAATTTTGTGAAGGCTGGAAACAATAAGGCAGCAAAAAAATATTCAGAGATCTTAACAAAGTTCATTTGTGTTTTCCCACTAGGCACTCTAACCAGAAATCTGTTTAAATTTCCCCGTCTTTGGTCCACTGCCCATTTCATGATGACAAAGCTTTAGGTAGCTTTTGGTGAGCGAGAGCCCAGACCCTCCCACTTTTTTACACCAATGGTCCACTGCTGGGTTATCTGTGGGATGAGCATTCCATGGGTATAGTGGTGGTTGATATCCCAGAACACACTGGAACTGTGTGAGTCCAGTAGCAGAGTGGCCTAGAGAATTCTGTGAATATTCTGCCCATTGTAGGTGTCTGGCCCAATCTCGGGGTCTGTGTTGGCAAAACATCCTGAGAAACTTTATGGGTACCTGATTGGCTCTTTCAGCTTGTCTATGGCCTCAGGATGATACCCAGAGGTGAGACTTACTGAAATACCTAGTTTGTCTATGAAATAGGTCACAATCTGAAGGTAAACTGCACTCCCCAATCACTAACCACGTCCTTATAGCTGTGGGCAAGCATTTCAGTGGGAAGAACCGTACTTTGAAAACCGATTAATGACAACCAGAATAGTGTTGTTAACTTCAGAGGCTGATAGGTCGGTCACGAAATCAAATGCTATGTGGGACCATGGTCATTTGGGAATGGGTGAGGACAGTAATTTACCAGCTGGTACAGAGCAGATACGGAGCATGACTTAAAGAACTCATTAATTTTCCTGCCCATATTAGGCCACCAATACTTCCAGAGCATGGGAGGTGCCTGGATGACCTGATCCTGGAGTCACATGAGCCCACGTGATGAGGTGACTCTGAAGTGCAGAAGGTACAAATAATAGTCCAGGGTGACATTGGTGGGCTCCATTGGTGGGTTGTTGGGCCTGAATTTCTTTATTCAATTCCCACCAAATGAACTTCCCTGGTGGGATAATGGGATGGGATTCAACCCCTGCGGACTCCTCCTCGAACATTCGAGGAGCGTCTGCCTTCTCATTCTTGCTCCTCAGTCAATAAGAGATGTGGAAGTTAAAACGGAAGAAGAATAGTGCCCACTAAGCTTGTCTGGCATTTAATCTCTTTGCTGCTTATAAATATTCTTATAAAGTTCTTGTGGTCGGTGAAGATGACTACTGGATGGCTACCCCTCTACCCAGTGTCTCCATTTTTCCAAAGCAAGCTTAACAGCTAACAGTTCACGGTAACCAACATCATAGTTATGCTCTGCAGGAGTTTTGCAGGCAATGGGATACAGTTTGGATGGTTCTCTAAAGCATCAACTTCCATGCAGAACGGCAGCTCTGAGTTGGGTTGTTTGAGAATGGGGCCCTTGTAAATGCGCTCTTTAAAGTGTTGAACCCTCATGTAGCTTTATTGGACCACATCAGATTTTTAATGGACCCGTTAGGTAGGTTGGTTAACAGGGGTGCGGTGGCGCTGAAATTACGGATAAAGCGTCTATAAGGATTTGCAAAACCTAGAAAACCTTGTAGATCCTTTATGGTATTGGGTTGTGGCCATTGAACAACAGCCTCAACCTCAACGGACCAAATGGCAGTGGGTAAGGGTACCGGACAGAGACCTAATTTAGACCTCGGTAGTCAAAGCATGGCCTGAGTCCACCTCCTTTCTTTTCTGCAAGGAAGAACCCAGCTAAAACAGGGGATGTAGAGTGATGGATGTAACCAGCTGCCAGGGCTTTCTGGGTGTAATCCTCCATATATTTATTTTCTGGTAAAGACAAAGCATAGACTTTATTGCATGGAGGACCACAACCTGGAGGAAGGTTGGTCTTGCAAATGAACTCACTATGAGGAGGGAGTCCTTCGGCCTTCTTCTTACTGAACACTTCCATAAGATCAGAGTAACAATGAGGAACAACACCTGATACTTGAACAGGTGGACTTTCAATAGTAGTAGATCTGAGCTTTATTGTACGGTTAGGAAGACATTGTTCGAAACACTTCTTTGACCATGCCTAAATTTCTCACTGCTGCCAGGATATCAGTGGAGTCTCATCCACAGTAGGCCCAAAACTATGGGGTACTGCGGGGAATCAGTATTGAAGAAAGATATAGACTCAACATTAAGTATTTCCTCAGTGATCCTCAACAGAGGGTGCGATGAGTGACACTACCGCCTCCAAAGGGCTGGTGTTGAAGCTCCACACTTGGGTTTTGATAGTGAAGAAGCTCCCCGCTGCATCCAAGTGTGGGCAGGGAGAAACAACACCCATAATTTACATTAAATATTATTTCTGGTACGCTACTAAACTGGTAACTGCTCACCATATTAGCTATTGTAGTCTTCTGTTGGGGAAGATTGGGACACTGTCAAACACCATGGCTAGGCTTCTCATAATATAAACAGAGCCCTTGTTGTTTGTGATAATTTCTCTTCTCTGTAAACAGCCTGGATGGTACCAACATCATGGGGTCCAAGTCAGGGACTGCTGGTGCTTGGGTATGAGCGGTAGTCAATGGTCTCTGGCATAGCAAATGATCTAATTTGATGGATGTGGTTATAAGTAATTCTCGTGTCATGATGTCATCCCGACAGGCTAGTTCGCGCAGAATCACCGGTTGGAGCCCTCTCCGAAATGTAGCCTTAACGCTGACTCGTTCCACCCACTAGCAGCCGCAATAATCCTGAACGCCAAAGCATAATCAGCTACTCTCCGGGAACCCTGGGACAAGGACAGTAGACGATCACCAGGATTCTGGCCGTGAGCAGGGTTATCAAAAGCTTGTTTAAAGTTTGATATAAACAGCCGAGACTACTTAGTTCACAGCCCAATAACTCGTGCATCCGTAAACATATGCTGTCACAGAAAACCATTGGTTGCCATGTTCCATGAATTCCTTCAAGTTGCCAGAGTTCCCGAGTTCCTCACAGCAGGTCCTTGGAATTCTGGAGAAAACCGGAACACCCGTAGAAAACATGGGGAGAACATGCCAACAAATCCACACAGAAAGAGAATTGTCCCACCCAGGGATTGAACCTGTGTCCTTCAGCCATTCTGTGAATTTTTTTCTGGGAGAAAACACTGGACAATAGCTGTAAGTTCAGTTATGTCAGTTAAACTGGTCCTAAATATTTCCTTTCAAAATTTCACACCACAGTCTTTATTATTAATAGTTAAAAACAGGTATTTTTTACACCTCTTTGCTCTTTTTTGACACAGGTGCTAATGATGCCACTGGATATGTTCTCTCTCAGGTTATCTTGTGTCATGCCAATGAGTTTGAAAAATGGACAGATGGAGGCGAAATGATCTATTTAATGACGGATTTAAGTTAGAGTGTAAATAATAATCAGCATTCTCTCATTAAAATAGGTGAATTTAATGCGAAGTCTGACTTTAATCAGATTTTCTAAAAGAATTTCAGTATCCAGAGACTCAAACCTTTAATCATGAGCCAGATACAGAGCTGAGGCATGAGCCCAATGTTTCCCAGTCTAAAATAAGCTGACAAGTTTGGTCTGTACTTCACTTATTAGTGTATTGGGTGGGTTCTGTAAGCATATAGCACAACATTTATGCTATTAAGTTATTGATAATAAGAATTCTTTCCCTGTATAAAAATTGTGGGAGGATCCAAGCCCAGTGGAACAATTGAGCTGGCACCTTTTTCATCACTCCTTCCTAGTTTCTTTTTTGATATTCATCCCCAGGAAGACACCTAGTTGTTTAATTCCATCCTGACCCCACTGTAGGTTCTCTGGTAAAGCTTGAGGTTCATTATTACTTCATGGACCCACCAGAGCTGATTTTGACCAATTTACTTTCACAGAGGAAGCTGTGATGTATAATGCCTGTCAAGACCAGAACCAGCTTGTTTTGAGAACCCCACATTATTGATAACCTGCATCCTATTTTTTTGCAGTATAAGTTCAATGGCTAGGCTGTACAGCTAGCCCGAAAGTGGGTAACGTTGCAGGATGCCTCATCCTAATTGCGTGGGTCGACTAAGCCCTAGTCGATTTTTAAGTAAAATTGTTGCTAATATATTTGATTTGTATAGCGCCTTTCAAGGTACACAAGGAAGCTTCATATAAAAAAATAAATTAATAAAGAAATTTAAAAATATATAAAAAACCGAGTTAATTAAACAGATGTGTTTAATTTGAAGTGATTTGAAGTGTGTAAGAGAAGAGACAGAGTCAAGAAAATATGTAATGGAGTTCCACAGAGAAAGGGCAGCCACACTAAATGATCTGCCCTAAATCTAGGTATGGCCAGCAGGCCAGCATCAGAGCATCTGAGGAAGTCTAGGGTTAGCAGGTGGGAAAGATAAACTGGGGAAAGTCCATAAAGGACATGGATGCACTTATGCAAACAGAGCCAGTACAGTTGTTCCAGAACCGGGGAGATTTGGTTGTGTTTGCAAGTGAAAGTAAGGATCCTAGCTGCTGCATTTTAAATCCACAGTCTGATCTTGTTTCAGACCATTATATTATCTCATTTAAAATTACTTTGTATCACAATAGTAGAGCTTCATGCAAATACAGCACTGATTAAAGTCGTAAATGATTTGATACTGGCCTCTAATCAGGGTTGTGTTTCCATGCTTATATTGCTTGACCTAAGTGCAGCTTTTGACACCATCAATCACGGTATATTTTTTCATAGGCTAGAAAATGTTGTTGGAATTAAATTAAAAGAACAGGTCTTATTTGACTGACCGTTATCAGTTTGTAGATGTAAACCACTTTTCTATGAGCAGTAGGGTAAAGTTTGGTCTTAAACAGAAAAACTTGTCTATTTTTTTAGCTCTAGGTTGGATTATTGTAATGCCCTGGTGTCTGGATGTTTCAATAGGTGCATAAACAAACTACAGTTAGTCCAGAATGCAGTAGCCAGAATCTTTACTAGAACCCGGAAATATGAACACATTACCTCTGTCTTATCCACACTGCACTGGCTACCGGTCAAATTTTATATTTATTGTAAAATACTTTTGCTTACTTACAAATCAGTTAACCGTCTCACGCCACTGTACCTTAGTGAACTTAGTACCTAGTTTCTTATGATCCACCACACCCACTTCGATTAAAAGGTGTAGGCTATTTGCTAATACTTCGTATTATGAGGACTACAATAGGAGGGCAGATCATGCTCTTATCAAGCCCCACATCTATGGAATAGTCTTCCAGATATTGTTCGGGACACAATCTCAGTCTTCAAGTCTAGGCTGAAAACGTATTTATTTAGTCAGGCAAATTCTTCATAGTCTCCTATAGTTCAGGGCTTAGAGCTGGAGGGTTCATGGTCATAGAGTGTTTTGGTAAACTGGAATGTTTGGATGTTGTTGTTGACAGTGGAGTGGCTGGCTGCTTTATGTCCTAGGGCTCCCTCATGTCTGTGTCACCTTCTGGTTCTACCCTGTAGCTACTGCTGGCTCTCTGCACAACTTGTATTTAAATTGTCCATTAAATAGTTGGTCTTGTCTAACTCTCTTTATTCCTTTTCCCTTTCTTTATTTCTCCACTCTTTTGGATGAGCTACACCGAATACGACGGAGGAACCAGGAGATTTACTTTGATTATTATTGTTCTAAATGTTATATATTATTGTTAGTTATGGAATTATGTATATGGTATGTATGCTTTATATATATGTATATATATTTGTATATATTATATATTATATATTATTGTTATATTAATGTTATACATTATTGTTAGCTATAGAATTATGTATTAGATGTATGTTATTATATATATTGTATATATTGTTATATTAATATTGTTATATTAATGTTATATATTGTTCATTATAGAAGTATGTATTAGATTTTGTATATAATATATATTAATGGTATATTAATGTAAATAAAATTGAATTGAATTTAACTGAACCAAGGCTTGAACCCAGGTCTTCTTTCTGTGAGGCCACAGCACTATCCACTGTGCCATCGTGCTGCCCCAAAAGCTTATTATCAAAATAAAAAATTACTTGTGTAATCAATGGTTTCCTCAATTTTGTATTAATGAATGACATTTAATAACGCATGTATATTATTTAATTAAATTAGAAAGGTTTCTTGAGGTTATTCAGAAGTGTATACTTGTTGTACAATACATTTTTTAGTTATTCATTTATTCTACTTAAGCTATTACAAGCAAACGTTCTAATTATATTACTTTCAACAAGTGTATTAAGGTATACAACAAATAAGTAAATTAGTCATTTGTTATTTTTTGAACAAAAGTGTCAAAAATAGAAAAAGGGACAATATATATATATATATATATATATATATATATATTATTGGTACTGGTCATAAAATTTGAATATCAGGAAAATGTTTCATAATTTTCATAATTCTATTAAAAAAGTGAAGCTTGTATATTAAATGCATTCATTACACACAGATAGATATATTTCATGAGATTATTATCTTAGGCTCTACAATCATAGGGCAGACATTTGACTTGACAGTTGTCCAAAAGACAACCACTGACACCTTGCACAAGCATGCCAGGAAGAAAAGGTCATTGCTAAAGAGGCTGGCTGTTTACAGAGCCCTGTGTCCATGAACATTAATACAGAGGCAAATTGAATGAAAAGATGTAGTAGTAAAATGTGTACAAGCAATGGGGATAACAGCACCCTGGAGAGGATTGTGAAACAATCCCATTCCAAAATGTGGGGGAGATTTACAAAAACTGGACTGCCGCTGGAGTCAGAGCTTCAAGAACCACCCTGCAAAGACATATACAAGACATAGGTTTCAGCTGTCAGATTCGCAAGCCACTCTTGAACAAAAGACAGCGTCAGAAATTTCTAAAGACAAAAGGGACTGGACTACTGCTGAGTGGTCCAAAGTTAAGTTCTCTGATGAAAGTAAATTTTGCATTTCCTTTGGAAATCAAGGTATCAGAGTCTGGAGAAAGACAGGAGAGGCAAAGAATCTATGTCACTTGAGGTCTAGTTTAAAGTTCCCACAGTCAGTAATGGTTTGGGGAGCCATGTCATCTGCTGGTGTTGGTCCACAATGCAGCTGTATACCCTGAAGTTTTAACACACCTCAGGCTTCCATGGTATCCCTCTTATTAATTGGCCAGCAAACTTACCTGACATTAACACTATCAAAAATCTATGAGGAATTGTGAGGAGAAGGACGCCAGACCCAACAATGCAGATTGTGAATATCAGTCTGTGTGTAACAATATACTAGTTTTTTGAATGGAATTCAAATAAATCAACTTTTTCATGATATTCTAATTTTATTATCAGCACATGTATATATATATATATATATATAAACCAGCCATTACAGTGCACAAGTCTGGTCCCAAGTCCAGTCCCAAGCCCGGGTAAATGGTGAGGGTTACATCAGGAATGGCATCCGGCTTACAACATTTCCCAAATTAAAGCTGCAAGTTATCCAGTGATGACTGACTCGCTGTGCAGACCTCTGAAAAAGGGAAAGGCAGAAAGAATAAGAACCTATATATATACAGTATATATATATATATATATATATATATATATATATGTATGTATGTATATAAATAAATATCAGGTGGGTTGTAGGATTCAAATTGAGGAGATGATAAATGAAGGAGCACGTCCCAACTTAACAGAAAAGACACATTTCTATTTAAAATAAAGATAAATAATCAAAAACAAGAAATAACCTTATCTAAAAGGAGAGGGGCGTGGCGCACGGACAAAATACTGAATGAAACAGGGGTGTGGCTGCTCGCATACCCAAAGTCAAAACAGTGCTAGAAAAATGCTACATTTGTGTGATGTACCTGTCTTACGGTCAACATGCTTTAGAATTCAAAACTCAAACACAAAACACAAACAGCACATAGCCCGAGACAGGACGCACTCAGACACAGACAGAATGATAGAGAGAGAGGGGATAACAACATAAGCGGGAACACAAAAAAACAGCGAGAGGATCTGAGAAAAGTGAAAGTATAAGGAAACCTTTAATAGTAATCCCTGTCCTTACTACCTGTCCCTGCCTCATATTACGTCCCGGTTGTTAGCATGTACCTCTATACTGTTATTCGGATCAGAGTACCTTCTTTCCCAACATTTTCACAGGGTGGAGAGAGTACAGTGGTGTGACACCAGAGTCTGGGTTCTGAGATTCTTAAATAACACCAGACTCAGTTGTCACTGTTTTGCGCCTAACTGGTCTTGTGGCACCAGTTGCTATAACGCTGCCTTCTTCTGCTGCTGCCCACAACAGAGCACCAACCAAGTAGTGCCTCCCGTACCTCTGGTGCAGGGGCAGCGGTATCTGTATACTGTATATACAAGTGTATACTTGTATACAATAAATAATTGAAGTACTCAATTGTTATGTTAATGAGTTGTAACTAATGACTGATAAGTGAATTATTTATTTGAGAGATTAATAAGACATTATTTTTAATGGGTTATACACATAAAATTCTCATAATCCATCTATATAACAGATTTTAAAAAGACAGGTGATAAACAAAAATTGTATGAATACATTGCAAAGATATATTCTAATACATTCTATATTTTAGAATTCAGTATATGCTCTGAATTCAGAATATCACTTAATATTTTTTCAAAGAAATTAGTAGCCTGTCCATTTCCTGGTAATAGAAACTTTAAAGGAAATAGACTTTATAGATATCACGACTCTGTCTGCAGAAGATACTCCTACGTTCTGTAAACTTTTGAACAAGTCACAAGCAACAGAAGAGTTTATGCTGAATTTAATAAATAATCCATGAAGAGATCTTCTTGCAGAGGTGCACACTACAGCTTTTAATAACAATTAATGGACAATCTTGTGGAAATCCTTCTCCTAATCATTACATAGACTCTCAAGACCATAGGAGTTCAGTATGTTTGATCTGCATAAATTAAAAACTTCAGGTATAATTTAATTCTGTTTGATAAAACCTTGATTTAAAAAAATATTATCCGTGCATAAAAAGCCACATGGCTCATGTTTGTTAAAAGACATTGGTGCAGCTCACTGGGAGATGTTTATCTTTAAATCCCTAAAGTTTTATAGAACTCAGCACCAAGTCCATCAATTGTGATGTGAGTTCCCAGAGGAAGTTGATCATCAGGGTGAATTAGGCAGTTAGATCAGCTCTATCTCAGTATTATTGTGTGTAGCTCAGTGGAAAAAGAGAAAGAGTAAAGTCTGGTAATTTGAGTGCATGAGCAATTTAATAAATATGTAGTGTGTTAGATTATAAACTCTGGAAGGACTAGCAAATAGCAGAAATAATTAAAAGAGAGATCCAGAAGTTAATACAGATATAAGGACTCCCTGAGACAAAAATCAACCAGTCACTCCACCATAAAAACATCATAGTGCACGTGTGAGAGTAGGGAGAGACAGTATCCAGTTTATCAAGCACTCTAATGCCCATGAACACCTCCATATCTGTATCTTTTCTTTAGAGGAAATAAAACTATAACCAGAATGATTTATTGAACAAATATGTCAAGATATTGGACTTAAAATCAGATGATACATCATACATGGATGTTAAAACATATTAACAAATCCAGAAACAAAACCTAAAAGCGAATGTGCTGTGAAACTTAAACAAAAATATGACCTTAAATACCAATACTTCTGAGGGAGTCCAGAGACCACATAGGAAACCAAGATGTAAATTTACAAGAAATGAGTCCATATAGCACTAAACACAGGATCCACCAAGTACTATTACTTTAAATTGCTGGTATGTTTTCGCGAGGCAATGCAAGTTACAATACTAGTGGTGTTTTTGTTGATGTATTTTTTCCATAGATTTGTAGATCTATGGAAAAAATACATCAACAAAAACACCACTAGTATTGTAACTTGCATTGCCTCGCGAAAACATACCAGGCGACTTGGTCTCACTAAGTTGTCCTTAGAGCTGGGTATTCAAATCTTTTCTGTATTTGCACAATTACAATTAAAATAAAAAATAGATGTATTTATTTTAAATTCATTATTTTGTTTAGTGCTAACAAACTACGCACAATAAAAAAACAAAACACATTTAAAGACACTATAATGCTATGTCACTAGCATTTTTTCTATTGAAATTTATTTTATGTACAGTAAATGCTATATTATAAACTTTATGAATTGCACTATGTAAATTGAACTTTACATTTTTACTATAATCTGAAATACTGAAAGGAGCACAGCAGTTTAACTGAGTGAAGTAATACAGTCTAGATAGACACAGGAGAGCTCTGGGGAGAAGTCTCTATTATAGTTTTTATTATACGTTTTAGCACAGTAAATGCTTTATCCATATTGACATAATCCAATTAATCGGAGAAATAAATAAACAGTGAGTAGAAGCGGTGTCTAAAGCATTTCTTATTGTCAGTTCACACCGAAGGAAAAGTTAAACCATAAACTAAACTATAAGCATAGTCGAACCTGGAAACACAGGAGAAAACACTGGAGAAACGTAAATAATATTATAAAAGTCTTTCGCTCACTGGATATTTTCTTATTTTCAGATCATTCTATGTAACCCTAGAGATGGTTCTGTGTGAAAATCACAGTAGATCAACAGTTCCTGAAATACTTAGACCAGTACTTCTGGTACAAACAACCATGCCATGTTCACTCATTTATTCATTAATTGAATCAATTTCTATACCCACTTAATACTTTTAAGGTCACGTGAAAGCCAGTGCCCACATGTCAACTCTGGGCGCGAGGGAATTTACAAACCCTATACAGGACGTCAATCCATAATTGGACGCGCACATACACAGCAGGCAATTTAGAGACACAAGTTAACCTATCATGCATGTCTTTGGAATGCGGGAGGAAACCAGAGTCCCCAGAGAAAATTTGTGCGAACACAGGAAGAACATGCAAACTCCACACAGAAATTTCATGAGTCGCTCCAAGTCACTTTAAACTCTGAATCTTCTTGCTGTGAGGCTACAGCATTATCCACTGCGCCACTGTGCCGACCATGCCACGTTCAAAGTCACTTAAATCACCTTTCTTTACCATTCTGATGCTCAGTTTTTACTTTAAGTTTACACACCTCTACATGGCTAAATGTATTGAGTTGCATCCATGTGATTGGCTGATTAGATATTTGTGTTATCAAGCGATTGAACAGGTGTACCTAATAAAGTGGCCAGTAAGTGTATTTAAACTGCTTTATTACAAAGATTATACCTAATTCTTTCTGCTGAGATGCACACATTATTACTGAGAGAGTGCTGATCCAGACCTTGTCTCCTGCACTCACCTGATCCAAACTGAAGGAATATTTGCACACTCATTCACAGTCTTTTTACATACTGTTTAATATGTTATCTCACAAATGAGTATGGGATTGCTTTCTGAGCCTAGTTCATCTCAAGTCTTCTTCCTCTTATTATTTAAGGAATTTTCCTTAGTCACTTTCTCCGTCTGGTTTGTTCATGAGTGCTAAAACATAGTTATACCCTGTATTTGAGTATTTAAAATGCAAAACTGGTTTCTGATAATGTTTTCTTTTCTTTCCCACTTTTCTTTCTACTGCCTTAAACTTCATGTTTTCACCAAGACAAACATAAAATAAAAATAACCCTGTAGTTTTCCTCCAACTGCTCCTGTGTCTGATGCCATTACAGCAGATATTACTTTCTTATTGCTTACCATACAGTATTACTGTTTAAAAGTATTTAAGTCTATAATACTAATAAATTCACCAATAAATCACATCCGATTCGTGACTAGATGAACTAATGAGGACGAACCATGATTAATTCACAACTTTTCGTGTCTTCATTTTCTTCCTGTTCCTCTGTTAGCGTCATTCTCATACACACTTCACATCACTTCACTTCTCTCTATTGAAAATGTCAGAATTATTTATCACATTCTCATCCAGAATACAGACATGTAATCGCTTCTTTCCTTTAGAGACAGACAGGAAAATGTTTACCTTGTCTGGATAATGACGGAGTCGGTGCAGAGCACCTTCCTGTCTTCCTTTCTGCATATCTGGAGATGCGGATAAGTTTTATCTTTTAATCGAACTTGTTTTAGACGTGTTCATGTGATGTGAAACGAAAAATAAGACAAACAATTAAGGACTAGTGGTGTCAAAGTTCCGATACAGGACAAGTATTGCCGATACTGTTTCATTCACTTATATCTTCATTCATTAATTCCTACATTCACATCATGTCATATGCCGTTATTGCCTCACGATAGTTGGTGGCATGGATGAGTCATCGCCCTGTGTTTCGTGTGCCCTCTGTCTCCTTTTATTTTGTAGTAGTCTGGCCCAAGATAATCCAGTCCACATTTTGATGCTGTCCATCCAGGTTATTACTGGTCTTCCACTTTTTCTGCCCCCTTCTCAAGTCCTGTCATTACACTTCCTTCAATGTTTTCATGTTGTAGTAATGTAACTTTTGGGATCTTTATCCATGAGATCATCCATGTCACTAATTACTCAATAATTATTTAATTCATTTATCTAATATTTATTTCTGTTTATTATCATTTTTGCAGTAAGAAGCCATGGTGAGAAGCGAACTTGTGTTCCACAAGTTTACATTCTAGGCCCATTGATTCTCTCTCTTTATATATACATTATATATAGAGAGTATTATTGCTGGATATATAATATTTCCAGTTACATTTGACCAAATACTTCTAGTAATTTGTTCCATCAATGCCCTGCATTTCGTGAACTCATTGAAAACCCTGGAAGTTTTTGAAAGAAAGTACAGATATTGATTTATTAACAGTGTAAAATGTAAAAACAAAACATTACTCAAGAAAACTAGAAACAAAACAAGGACATAATAAATGTGAATTACCAGGTCGGATACGTAGTCCATGGAAACCATAAAACACCAAAATCATGAGTCCAAAACACTTCAGTATAAATGCATATAATGTCGTGTGGCAAACACAAAACCTAACACAACTTAAAGAATTTCAAGCTCTTTTTTATTTTATCATTTAGCTTGACTATGTTAGCATTGTATAAATGAACAAAGTGAATCACCTTTATTTTTTTTGTTTTATAATGATTGCATGAATGCAGGAATTTAAAAATCAGCCATGGCCTACATTTCCTAATTTACTACGTTCTTGAACAAATATATAATTGTAATTAGGAGATACATATCAATTTCCAAAAGGTGCACTAATGCGTCGCCAAATGCATCAAAACCAAATTCTGTCATTTTACATAATGTGTGTACTTTTATTTTCACAATTTCACAAGTTTGTTGTAGTACTTACGACGTCTGTAAACAATGGTCATAGTCACCCTCTGAACAGTGTCATAAACAATCAGACAAGCCTGTTCAATGACATACTTTTTTTCTCAAGTACAGGACCAACAAACTTAGAAACTCCTTTGTCCTTCATGCCATCAGACTGTACAAATCCTCAATGGGGAGAAGGGGTAAGAGGAATACAGAGGCTGGGGTAGGGAACCACAACACAAAATCACTTTTTCAAAATTTTCTTATATTGTTATTTTTAATAATACTGCATATAATATATTTACATACTATCACACCACTGCCATTATTTATTGGTAGAAGTGTGAATGGTATTAAAATTTCTCTCTTGGCTGCACTGGGGCTGTGTCTTTCCATGTCTGTATGTGTCTCTGTTTGTTTGTGTGTCTATGTGTGTGCTGGGGGGGCTGCTCGAGATGCATGCGCCATTTCAATGAGGCACACTTAAATTCCATTCCTAATTATAATTGGCTTTTATAGTGGGGCTGGGATTGAACATTTTTTTATCTTCCTACTATCGACGAAGGCTGTCACATTTTCTTTCTCTCCTCTCCCTTATCTCTCCTGCTATGCCTAGCTTGTCTTGTCTAATCTACTGACACTCTTTCTGTGTCAGTAGACACTCTATTTTCTGCACTTTGCTCTTCAAATTAGAAAATCATGGATTTAATTAATTGGCATCTCAACACAATTGTGATACCATCTTCTAAACAAGAATTCTGGGTTGGGTTGAAACATCATGTGCTGACAGAACTTTCACAGCTGGCTACATGAAAGATTAATAGGAAAAGTGCCGGGTTGTGTGCCTAGCAACTCTTTCCTTGGAGGACATTGAGGATGTTTGACTATTCTGAACCATGATCAAAGGTATTCTGCTGATTGGATTAGATTAAATTAAACTAACAGGAACAGCTGTCTGAACCCCTTTAAATCTGCCTGACATGATTGACACAATCGGCAGAGCTGACAAACTTGCACTGATTGATTGTGTTATTTAAGTTGAGTTTTTCTTTAGTTCAGTGTGCGACATTATAACTATAACATTATATGTAAAACTAATAATAAGAGTTATACTATGCTAAGAGTTTCAGATTTTGTTTCATGCTTTGTGTTTTGCCAGGTTATGTTTGTAGTTGTTTGTATGTTTTTGTTTTGAGTTATTTCTGTGTCGGTTTGTGTTAAAAAGGATTATGATTATTAAAACCCTCTCAGCTTTTACTTCCGCCTCGTCCTTTGTGTTCCTGTGTGGAGTAATGTTACACATGTAGTTTTTTATTTATTATTATTATTATTTTTATTATTATTATTATTTCTAATTATTCCACCCAATTGAACCTGCATTTTAACTCCTACAGTTAATGAGTGATCGCATGGGTCCCATACCAAAACGACTCTGAGTGTATGTGCACATTTCCAACTGACTTAACATTGCGCCGATATTCACACTGCTGTAACTTTTTTTGCTGTCAGTTTTTAAGCCACAAACATAAAATTTGAAATGCGTCAAGGTCACCCCATGCTCACAATAAGCGATATCTTAAACATATTTTGAGTCAAGAGTGGTTGTTCAGGAGGTGTGCCAGAGGGGAAAAACATGGTTTTTTCCAACACTCCAATAGAAATAATCGGGAGAAGGTTTCCTAAAAATCAATAGAATTCTCCAAACAAAAATCTCTAATAAAAATAAAATTTCTGATATATATAGTTTAAAAGATTTCTGAGTTTGTTTGTAGGACGCATTTTCAGCTTTGTCAGTCATTCTGTAGGTATGACAAGGATATCACAGACACACCCACATGCAGGCACACAGACACATACACAAACATGTTGGTATTACTATAGTTGTGAGGACAATCCATAGACTTTATAAATTTTAAATGTATTGTATTGCTTATGTTGCTGTTAATGCTAATTAGTAATGATAACTATTAATGCTGACGGCTTAAGCTAATTGCTAATGTTGCCATGGTAACTGCTTTTGCTAACTGCTAATTGTAATTACTGCTAGTTAATGGTAATTGCTTATGTTTCTGCTAATGCTAATTGCTAATGATAAAATCAATTGTTTATGCTAACTGCTATGCTAATGGATAATGCTAAGATTTGTCACAATGCTAATGGTAATTTATTTTTGCTAATGCTAATCGCTAATGTTGGTATTAATGTTAGGTGTTAATACTAATTGCTAATGCTAATAGTTAATGCTAACAACAAATGCTAATATTTGTAACAATGCTAAATGCTAATGCTAACTGCTAATGGTAATTTCTATTAGCAAATGATAATTGCTAATGTTGATGTTAATATTAATTGCTAATCCTAATTGCTAATGCTAACTTCTTCTTATTTTGGCCTCTCTTTTAATCAGCCTTTTCTAATCCCATTACATAGGCACGCCAATAAGGATTGAAAATGGAATTCATGTCATGTCACACCCCCGAAGACACGCGGTGTGCACACGCGCACACACACAATCACAGTAAGACACCAGCCCCATGCAACCGGGAGAAAGGTGATTTTACTCCGTGTCGCGACACCAGCGTAAAATAACGAGAGTGCCAAAACATATATAGTTTATAAACGTTATATTACTATATAGTTTTATTGATGTCTCCACTTATTTTATCATGACTCATGTCCCTCATTACTTACAATAAACGTTTACTTAGAATAAATCAAATATAACTACCAAAAATTAGATATTAACATAAACAACTATATGTGGGAATTGTTGGTGAAATTTTTGTTTTTAAAATTATTTAATAATTATTCATTAAAATCACATTAATTAGTTATGTACCTGAGTAACCCCGTTATACAAATGATTGTCCCTATAAAAACAATGGTATGATCCGTATTAGACAACAGGACACAAAGACAGGTAAGTGGCTCCATTTCTTTACTTACTTTTCTTCGTTTATATTGTGATGTTGTCGTTGTCAAACTCAATGACTCAACACTGTGACATAAAAAGAGGTTCAAAACGGTTACTCTATGAAACAAGTTTTTTTCTGAATCTTATGCGTGTCATGTTCACGCACTCTCTCTCTCTCTCATATTGACTGTGTAGCGCAGCAGACATTTTGTGCGATAATCACAACCCTATCACACTAGACACTGTTAAATGTTTGATTGTAACCTGTTTTTGACTTTAACACTAATAATATTAGAGAGCTAATGCCTGAGATGGGCATTAATTCTATTCTAGACACACTGAGACGTTATAGAAAGTGTTTGTCTTCTGGAAAGAATTAATTTTGTATTGATATTGTTGGTTGTAAACAGTGATCAATAAAATGATCAGTAAAGTTATATGAGTTATCCATTAATTAATTTTTGTGTTTTATTACACATGTTTTTGCTATGTTAATAATCCTAGCATGTTTTCAAAGAGACAACATCTCAGTACGTCAGGACCATTTCCTGTTTCCAAGGAAACTGCACTACATCTCTATATAGAATATATATATAGCTTAGATAGCTATCTTTTTTTTCCCATGAATCGGACAGGAATGCACTTTATTACATAATGTGGATGTGTAAAAACATGCAGAGTTTATCATGCCCCAGGGGAAAAAATTACAAAATTGTTAACCTTCTGTTATCTGCAATATTTATTGTATGACCCAAATTTAATCTATATGTTAATGTAGAGACATAAGATTTCTTAAATGTCTAAACTAGGACAAACAGGAGCTAATCAGAACAACATCATCACAGAGATTAAACACGAAGATCAGAACTGCTGCTGACTTCAGATTAAATGCACTTTTACACTGATTAAATGTAAATATCTTACTCTATAGGTGTAAATATACAGTAAATATATTCCATTATATTCCATGTATATATTCCAATATATATATATACAAATATATTCCAAATATAATAACATGTTTATATAAAGCTTTATTTATTGATGGACTGAAAGAGCGAAAAGAGAGATGTGAGAGAAAGATAGAAATAAATGTGTGGGTATGTGTGAGTGAGACAGATCAGGGGAGAGATGAAGAGAGAAAGAAGGAGATAGAGATGTGAGAGAGACAAATAGAGAGAGAAAGATAAAGAGAGAAGAGAAGAGAAGAGAATTAATTTATAAATAAACTCAGATGGGAATAGAAGTGATTATGATATCTTAGTGATATAGGGTTTTCTCAGCAGATGGTTAGCTTTTTTTATTTGTCTGGTGTAAATATTGAATAAACATCAATTCTCTTTTTTATTATTTTATAATTTGAGGAAAACAATCACAAGGACGCATGATGAAGGACCTTGAACACACAGGCCATCAACAATCCTCAATCCACAAGCCATCAACAACCATCAACCTACAAACAATTAAGGACCTTCAACCCACAAACCCTCAACAAGCATCAAACAACAAACCATCAAGAACTCTCAAGCCATAGACCATTAACATCCCTCAACCCACAGACCAACAACAAACCACCAACAACCTTTAACCCACAAACCATTAAGTAACCTAAACTAAAAAACCATTAACATCACTCAACCCACAAACAATCAAGAACCCTCAACCAACAAACCATCAACAACCGTCAACCCAAAAACCAACAACAACTGTCAACCAACAAACCATCAACAACTGTCAACCCACAAACCATCAACAACCATCAACCCACAACCATCAACACATACACCATCAACAACCATCAACCCACACTTATCAACAACCATTAACCCATACACCATGAACAACCCTCAACCCACAAACCATCAACAATCATCAACGCAGAAAATCATCAAGTCTAAACCTATAAACCATCAACAACCCTCAACACATAAACCTTCAACAACCATCAACACACAAACCATGAATAAACCACAAACCATCATTAACCCTCAACCAACAAACCATCAACCCACAAACTAACAACAATCCCTAACACAAAAAACATTAACCCATAAACCATCAACCCACAAATCATCAACAAGTTTACACCTACAAACCATCAACAATCATCAACAAACCTCAAACCATAAAAAAACCACAAACCATCAACAAACCTCAAACCATAAACAACCATCAACACACAAACCATGAACAAACCACAAACCATCAACAAACTTAAACCCACAAACTATAAACAACCATCAACACACAAACCACGAAACATAAACAAAACTCAACCAACAAACTATAAACAAACATCAACCTACAAACCATCAACAACCCAATATAAACCTACAAACACATATAGAAACATTTATTCAACAGTGTGGGGTGTGTGACATTAAAATCCTCCCCAGGGTTGCACTAGGGCTGTAGCCTGCCACATATGTCTGTATAAATGTCAATGTGTGTTTGTCTCTGTGTGTGTATGTGTGTGTAACAGCGCAGTGGTGCTTGCTGCACTTTGGTCCTTTGTGTCATTTTTGTATGGGATGGCAACCCCGTCCTGTAACATGCAGTAAATATTTTTGTGGCAGTATTACTAATCCAACTAGGCTCGGTGTTGCACTTTTCCACTTCGCAAATTTTGTCCCAGGAAACTACAAACGGGTAATTTTTTTTCACAGATTAATAGATCCAAGAAAGCTAAGTTGGTACTAAAGCATGAAGTGTAAATATTGCAATGCTCTGTTTGGTGGAATACAGAAACAGTAGGCTCTGTATTTCAATGAGAAGAATAATTTGGAGAAAACCCATGCAATAATGTGGAGAATGTTCAAATTCCACACAGAAAGTTCCCTGTTCATCCCATCAGGAAACCTGACTATATCATTATACTAATATTGTTCTTAAATGTTCTGCCTTTACCCTGTCCATTAGGCCAAGGCTGACCTTGGCAAGGAAACATTCCCTGAGAAAGTAAGAAGAAATCTGGAGAGGAACCAGACTCATAAGAGAACTCATCCCCATTTGGGAGATACAATACAATATTTTAAAAATTAATCAGATGTTGGTTACCTGTGCAAAAAGACACTTGGATTTCAGTGAAATACTCATTCTCCTATTGCCTTTGAAATTTTGCACAACTGTACCCACTTGTTATCTCGTGTTTCTTTGGATCTGCTATTGTGGTGCCAACCTGTGCCAACATTTTACTTTGATTTCTTGTTTGGTGAAAAAAGTTGAGAATTATAAAATTGAGAATTATACAGGTATAATACAGTTAAAAATAATATCCATGTCTGGGTCATACTATATTATTTTTTCTAGGGCCTCTTTCAAGTAAATTGAACTGTAGCATGTGGAAAATATTAAATAATAAATTTTTTTCATGAAATAAATGTAAATAAAATTATTTTAAATAAATAAATAAATAAAAACATAAATAAATAGACATACACTGACCGGCCACTTTATTAGGTACACCTGTTTGTAACATGGCGAAACTTAATGCATTTTGTCAGGTCAGGACAACTTCAAGCTGTAGTGCAAACCAAGCATCAGAATGAGAATGAGATAAGTATAAGTGACTTTAAATGTGGCATGGTTGTTGAAGCCAGCCGGACTGTTGTGAGTATTTTAAAAATGCTGCTCTACTGGGATGTCTATACACAACCATCTCTATGGTTTACAAAGAATGGTCTGAAAAAGAGAAAATATCTGGAGAGGGGCAGTTGTTCGGATGAAAATGCCTTGTTGATGTAAAAGAGGTCAGAGTAGAATGTGGAAGACTGGTTCGAGATGATAGAAAGGCAACACCTAAAAACTTAAATAACCACTCGTTACAACCAAGGAATGTAGAATCCCATCTTTATTGAACGTATGTCACAAAGAATTAAGGCGGTTCTGAAGGCAAAAGTACGTCCAACCTTTTATATAAATAAATAATTATTGTGCAGAAGTGTACTGTGTCTACATTGTATAAAGAATCACAGACATGGATTAGTGTTTTTAAAATGATAATTGATTTATTTTTCCATGAGAAGTGAAGGAATATTGACTAGCTTCAGGATGGAACAAGGTTAAAGGTCGTCTTTTAACTGCGCAATTTGTGCTACACATTTTAACTCCTAAAAGGTTTTGCTGGATGATTGATCCTAGATCAGCTTGGTAGTTGTTCTGCCAGTCTTGATCATCTGATCTCACTCACGTTAATTATCTTGTTTTTACAAAAGCCAAAAAACTCTCTCTGTGTACTTTGCAGCATGCATCCATTTTCTCTCATTATAGTGAATAAAATGGCAAGCACAACACAATTATACATGCATAATTAGATCCTGAAACATGATGGATTTCACGCTAGAGAACACAAGCTCACTCCGAAAAAACCCCCTCCTCATTAGTTCCTTCCAAAGTCCCAGATGACTCCAACCTATCATGCAGGAATATCTGCCCTTCCCCACGCTGCTAAGTTCCGTCTCATAACACCCCAACATGTTGTCCTCTGTTTTGACAGGGCTATCCGGAGTACCAGTGGGACGTGGGATTAGGACAAACAGGTCCCTGGAGCAGGTGATCTGTTGGTGACTGCATGCCATCTCAGCACAGGAGGCAATTAACTACAAAAAACATAAACAAAGACGTCAGGGGTGACCGCCTAGAGCAGAGTGGACAAGCCAAATCAAGAAATCACAAATGGTTTAAAGTAATCTGGGTCAAAAATCATGGCTAAAATAAGAGCTCTGAGCCTGAACTCTGATGAATTGATGTCATGGCTAAAGGTAGAGTAAATGAACAAACACCAAGACTACTCAATCAACCAAAAAAAACTAAATATTTATAATAGCAATAAAGCTATGATGGTGTGGTGCCCTGTCCAGAATTCTTCATGCCCTTGCGCCCAGAGTCGCAGGGTGGGTGTGAATGAAGCAAAAGAAATATAAATTATTAATAATTAATAATAATGAATCATTTATTTAGCCCTATAAGGAAAATATTTCTCTACATTTAACCCATCAGGGTTTATTTAGCATACACAGATACCTTGAGCATTGTACTGCCCCTATTTAGGTGCACAGCAAACTAGGGTTTAGTTGACTCGCCGTACAACACTTCAGCCATGAATATTAGTTGCCTGGAGCGGGTATTAAACTGGCGATGTTTTGGTCCCAAGCTTTCTACACTAACCAATGGGTCACGGGAGCCTTTAAAGGATTTAAAGATTTAATAAAAGAGATTCAGGCAAAGCTCCGAAATACAACTGATTTGTAGAATCAATATAAACTGTGATCATATATTCAGCTTTGAAGGGTGAAGATAAATCTCTGCTTCCTTTAACAGCCATTTTTAACCATTTTCCCCAAAACATCTCCTTTAGTAGTCTCAATTTAATCACTCAGGATCTTTTGAGACTTCTACATTTAAAAATAGACCTTAAATATCAACGCTACCAATTTATTATAATATTTTATCAAAACATTAGATTACCAGGACACACAAAGGAACATATTTCATATCAGTGTAATGCACTTTAATATGTGACATTGCTCTCTTATTCTGACCAATCATTCCCGCACCCACTTTCACAGGATATTTAACAAATTCCACCTAGTAAATAATCCCAAAGAAATCCCACCCGACCAATTTGACCTGCCAATGGAATTCTAACTAACCTGACCCACTCTCATAGAATTTCCGTCTGTTTCAAAGGAACCCAGACCAATTACATCTTCTCCCAAATATATAAGAATAAGACCCAATTCAGATGTAATTCTGTCTAGTTCTGTCTGGATTCCAAAGAAATCCTGTCTATCCCTGAAATGGTTTTTGACAAACATAAAAAAGAGACTCTGGTTTATACTCAATCAAGGACTAAGATATCTCATGGAGGTTCCACATCAGTTAAATGTTAACGCATGCAGTAGTGTGAAAAAGTTTTAGACATCCTATTCATTTAGTACAAAATATTAGTACAGATAGTTTTCTGCCTGAATACGATTCTCAGAAGGCTCGCTGCACTCCCTCGGAACAGGAAGTCTTTTCTCAAGAACTATCATATACGGGATCTGCAGTTCTTTGTGATTTGAGTAAATAGCTAATTATTTAAGTGTGTTTGTAAAGTATATTACTTTCATGATCATGCAAGTTAAACTTTTATTTACATCATAAAAGAACAAGTTTTCACCTTTGGTGAATGCTTCTTTTATACTGTCAAATAAAACACATCATATATGCTTTAGTTAATACTAATGAAACTGCATTATGAGAGTGTTGTGTATAAATCTCTACTCCCTGCACAAAACTATTTGTTTACACTCATTGTACAAACCTCTCAGGATGAGCAGCGGGTTGGCATGTTCGCACAGGTTTCCACACTCTGAAACTGGTTCACACTTAGGGTCACTTTCCATCCAGTGCACCCTGTCCTAAAATCTCAACCTGTGCATGATGCAAAAAAGACATGAATCATTTATAAGAAGGAGCAGAGTATCAATCTGATGCACCACAAGGTTTTATCTCACAAATATCATCATTTATAGACAGATGGACATCCTGGAAACATGGCATCACTTATCTACTTCGTAGACTCTGGCGTTGAGGTAGTCATAGAAACCAACAGTTGAAAAATATAATAATAATACTGAGAAATAGTCAGTTATGATTTTCACAGACGTAGTACATGGGAAATCAATCTCATCTTTATAAATCTCTTCTTCTTTCTCTGTTTTATTCTATATTAAACACAGGGTAGGGGGGAAATATTCAAATCTATTAAATATCACATTATAATGTCATATTGTCATGGTGCTGCAGTAATTTAGTGGCATGATGGTGTTATGTGACAGAGTTGCTATTATCTTCCAAAATGACAAAAGAGGACGGAAAGGCAGGGAAATGTATTTTTTTACAACATAAAACAATAAACAAAAAACACACAGAAAGGATGGGGAAGGGTCTTTAGACCATAGACCACAAATAGCTGAAAACAAACAAGGGTCTTTAGACCATAGACCACAAATAGCTGAAAACAAACAGAAAAAACAAACACATAAATAATAAAAGACGTAAAACAGCCAATTAATCTAATTCACACGAAAATGAACAAATCAAATGCACACATTCACACAAAGAATGCTCCCCAAACCCTATTTCCACCTTTGATTGAAATCCAGTGCACACCAATCACAGCAATATGTGCCTTTGAGCAGCCACGCCCCAAGACACACACTACCCCAACAACATGTACACAGAGACACATGCAGACACAGAGACAGACAAAAATAAAAATACAGGGACACACACACAGACAAACAAACGTGGCAAAGATTAATAGCTTTAATCTTAATTGATAACTTTGATGTGGGCAGACTGTCAAAAAAGCATTTCACTGCAGGTTATACTGTCTATTACTATGTACAAAGTCACAGCTCCAGCGCAACCCCAGGAAGGATCTTCTTCATCTTTCAGCTTTTTCCCTGTCACCAGGGGTCGCCACAGCGAGTTCCTCGCATTTGGATCTGGCACATG
>JAOUQV010310910.1:0-13507 GCA_028565295.1 Aspidoras spilotus
GTCCATCACCAGAGCAAACAAGAAGGGGTTCAAAGCCGATCCTTGATGCAGTCCCACCTTTACCTTGAAGCTATCTGACACTCCTACCGCACATCCCACTACTGTCATGCTGTTCTCACACATGTCCTGCACCAATCTAACGTACTTTTCAGCCACTCCGGAATTCCTCATACTACACCACAGTTCCTTCCTCTCATATCACCCTATCATAAGCTTTCTATAAATCCACAAACACACAGTGTAGCTCTTTCTGACCTTCTCTATACATCTCCATCAGCATTCTCAAAGCAAAAATTGCATCTGTGGTGCTCTTTCTTGGCTGTAGGTGTCCAAAAAGTGTATTATACAGGTTTTAGCACAAAAACAGAAGCACAGTCCAAGGCTTGTGGTTAAGGAACTATCCTTGCGACCGGAAGGTCTCCGGCTTGATTCCCAGTACAGTCAAATCACGACTGAAGTGCTCTTTGGCAAGACACCAAGGGCAACCCCCAGTTGCACCCCAGGTCCTGTGCAGGCTCCTCACAGCTCCGGGCATGTGTGCTCCCTTCACCATTGTGTGTGTATATATATATGTGTGTGTTTCACTGCACGGATGGAGTAAATGCAGAGCACAAACTTCCGCTGTGTGCAAGCATAGTGGCAAATAGATTACTTTCATATTCCTTGGTTTAAAGTTATATCAAAATATATCCAATTATAATTATATCACAGACACCAATGATCCTATCATGCATGTCTTTGGAATGCGGAAGGGAACTGGAGTACCCGGAGAAAACCGTGCGAACACGGGGAGAACTCTTTGTGCAAACTCCACAAAGAAATTTCCTGAGTCGCCCCACCAGGGGCTCAAACCCGGGATCTTCTTGCACTATCCACTGTGCCACTTTGCCACCTATATTCCAATATTCAATTGTCCAATCGAAATCAGAGATATTATACACAGTCCTTATGTATGTACAAACTCATTCACTTCATAATGTCATATGTGTCAATACCATTGGAAGCCATAGGCATTAGGCTGCAAGGTCAAAACTGTACAGTTATAGGTCAGAACTGTCCAACAATTAAGATGATGCAGGCAAAGATCAAGTAAAATCAAGTATGAACCCAGACAAATGTAAACACCTCTAAATGTATGAAGTACAATACAGTGAAGAAAATAAAATCCGAGGATGGTTAGGGCTAAGAATTTAGACACAAGGAATGCCAGAAATTCCAGGTTGCTGTAAATCTTCTTGCACAGGGAAACCTAAGCACCGATAGGGTGAGATGAAAAATGCACAGCCTGTAGGCACAGAGATATTATCAAAGCAAACCACGAAGCACAGAGATAAGGTAGTGATGACAGTAAGGTCAATACTGGATCCCACACAAACTGCAATGTTTCTTTAATTCACATTTGTACTCCATACTATTAATATTACTACTACTGTTTGCTAGCAGCCTTGTTTTAATGTCCTTGATGCATTACCATCACTCAACTCCCCACCCCACCTCCTTTCTCTGGTCCCGTTCACATTAACTACTTAAACCAATCATAAAGAAGAATAGATATTGATGGCAATAAAAAATATTTTTTTTCTCTTTAGGGTTTAACTGCTACATATTTTTTTTATTTAACATGAAAGCTGCATGTTTTTCTTTACTGCCCCATTCTGAATAAAGTCTAGAGTCTGTTGTGTGTGAAAATCCCAGAAGACCAGCAGTTAGATAATGACTCGAAGCAGCCTGTCTGGCACCAACAATCTTGCCACACTTAAGATTACATTTATCTCCATTCTGCTGGAGAATGTGAAAGCATTACCCAAAGCTGCTGGCACATACAGTATCTGAATGACTATTGACACACTATAGCCACACGACTGGCTTATTATATATGTTTATTAGTACGTGTTTAGATGACCAGGTTTAACCATTAAGCAATAATCATTTTTTACAGAAAACAAACTATAATATGCACGGCCTGTGTATAATAGAATAATATAATGTATTATCAAAAAGGAGGAAGGACAGTGGGACAACATCATCTTCAAAACAATGTGTAATGATTGTGATTGGTGATCCTTTAAAGGTTTGGTGAAAACAAGTCATGGAAAAACAACAGTAGAACTCAGCAGTAAGTGAAACTAAGAGCATTTGCACATACAAAATGCAACGGGAACTCAAGGGATTGGGACTGAGACTGTGTATCCCTATGAAAATCACTAGTCAGTGAGGCTAACTGGCAAAAACGCCTTAAATTTGCTAGGGAGCATAAAGATTGGACTCTGGAGCAAAGGAAGAAAGTTATGTGGTCTAATGAGTCCAGATTTGCCCACTACTGCATACTGCACAAGCCTGTGGGGGCGGAACTATAATCTGGAGTTGCTGCAGTTGGTCAAGTATAGATTTAGCAACATTTGCCCAAAGAATGAGGTCAGTTGACTACTCATTCATTCATTTATTCATTCATTAATTTTCACGGGGGAAGCCAGTGCCCATCTGGCAACTCTGGGTTTCAAGGGTAGGAACAAGCCTAGACAGGGCGCTAATCCATCATTCGGCGCGCACACACACACACACACACACACACAAACATCCACATTAACCGGCAATTTACAGACACCAATTAACCTATCATGCATTTCTTTGTACCCAACAGTGAGAGCTTGCTGACCTTAGATTCATTAACCCAGAGCCTTTAAACGCTATAACCCCAATATACCCGGATATACTGAATGACCAGGTTATACCCTTAATGGATTTTCATCTTCCATGATGCACCAGTATATGACAAGATGACAATGCCAGGATTCGTAGGGTTAAAATTGTGAAATGTGTGGTTCAGGAAGCATGAGACACAATTTTCAAACATAGATTTCCCACCACATACTCTAGACCTGAACCTCATTGAGAATCTGTGGGATGTGTTGGAGAGGACTTTGCACACAGGTCCAAATCTCCCACTAACAATACAAGTTAATGTTACTCTGAATAGAAATAAATGTTTTGACACAGCGAATGCAAAGATAAAGACTGTCCAGCAAAATATTAGTTTGTAACATTGTTTTGGCCAGCCAGTGTCTATAGTCCCGAGAACCGCATTGAGCATCAGATAAACAACAATGTGGCACACAAAAACACACCCGCACATCAGACACATCTCAATAATAGTGTGTTGGTTATTACTAACACCTCTTTCCTGTTTTTCTGATTCCCTCCAAACTGCAGTTCCAGTGTGAAGTTTCAGAGTTGTCACAAAGCCGTTTGTCTATGTTTTTGACTCTTTGGACTAGTTTTTTGGACTCCTGAATACTGACATTCCATATTTATAGGCTGAAATCACATTTGACATATTTGGCGAATGCTTTATGTGACTGGGGAGCATGTCTTGAAGCACAGCTCACCTCTGCTTTGGCAACAGAAGCATATGGAAATAAGTTTCAACAGTTCGTCTTTCTCGGACAACTCGGCCTTCACGAATTCTCACACAGGATGACTACATGAACACTATAGGAGTGCACAAACCCAGTCATGAATACACAACGTGTTCCCTTTTTTATGAGCTACATCTGTCATATATTCTCGTCCCTCTATGTGAATACATAAACTTCGCAGAACTTCTGTTGTTGCCATGAACATTGTTATTGCATTTCCTGACATGGTGTAGACTAGTGCAAGAATGCATGGGCTGTTGGGCTATTATTGTAGTTTAGATATTAAAGACATGTTTAAGGATGTAGGCAAGTAAAAACAGAATCCCATGGTGCTGGGGTTGTAGTACTGCTCTCAGCTTAAACTATCCAAAAATGAGCTTAATTCTGCTTTTTGTCTCCGGAATCAAATCTAGTGCTGTTTCTATATAAAATTATTCAATTTGACTATCAACTGTTTGGTTCCTGTAAGAGGCCCTACAACGATGAAGATTCATGTCTGATGAAGAAGTAAAAGCAGCAGTAAGTTTATGGGTTTAAACTAATCATTTACAACTAAACAACTAAACATTAAGTTAAACCTTATTTGTGATGAAAAATAGACAAAATATGTTGAAAAGTTCGAGATTCTTTCATTGTATTCCGCTTAATCCACAAGAGGTCAGGGGCCAACCGGTGCTCACTTGGCAATTCTGGGCACTAGGGCAGGAACAGCCCTAGAGAAGGTGCCAAATACCTCCTAGTGCAAAAAACAATGTATTTGACTTCTGAAATGCTTATAATAAAATATATTGATATCCTGTTGACATCCAGCTATTTTTGTCTCCGGAATCAAATCTAGTGCTGTTTCATTCTCAGTAAACTAAATTGTACCCTGTAAATTTACAAACAGGCACCTCCCATGAGAGCTTTGTGTGTGCATATATGTGTGTGTGTGTGTGTCTGTTTGCATGTCTGTGCACTCTATAAAAGGTTCTACATATTTCTGCAGAGGAAGATGAGTGGTGGCTGCCCTTATCTTTTACTCCACATGAAGTGGAGCACACACACAACACAAGGGCTAATATTAGCTAAAAGCCATCTGCCATTTAGATTAGAAAGGCAAGCTTATATAACTTTGGCACTATAGTAGTTTAAACACACTGTAATTGTAAAATCAAATTACTGTATCCCTACTACTAAACCGCACCATCAGAAATGAGAATACTGCTAGGGTTAGTCAAAAATTATCTGCATGCTAATTCTATTAAACTTCACTATGTGCTTCTGAGAAAATGACAGAGTTTGGAATGGAAACAGTCATTCGCCGGGTAAGAAAATGTTTAAAGTTCAACCATGAGCTAAAATATGGATGCTTGCTTTTTTCCCCTCAGTGGACAGTATAGGAACATCATCAAGAAAAGTGTTCAATAATCAACAGTGTTCATTTCAGTGAAATGCTATTTAAAGAGCTGAATCGTAAAATTCTGGCAAAACATTGCTATTGCTATTGCTATTGCTATTGATCTTCCACACACTGACCATGAAAACTTCGCTTTGTTGCAGTGTTGCAGCACGCTCTATATTTCTGATAATGTCCAATTTGACTATCAACTGTTTGGTTCCCTGTAAGAGGCCCTACAACGATGAAGATTCATGTCTGATGAAGAAGTAAAAGCAGCAGTAAGTTTATGGGTTTAAACTAATCATTTACAACTAAACAACTAAACATTAAGTTAAACCTTATTTGTGATGAAAAATAGACAAAATATGTTGAAAAGTTCGAGATTCTTTCATTGTATTCCGCTTAATCCACAAGAGGTCAGGGGCCAACCGGTGCTCACTTGGCAATTCTGGGCACTAGGGCAGGAACAGCCCTAGATAAGGTGCCAGATACCCCCTAGGGTAAAAAATAATTTATTTGACTAAATGCTTATAATAAAATGTACTGATATCCTGTTGACATCCAGCTATTGTTTTTCCAAAAATGGAGACGTAAACAGAACACATAAAAAGGTCTTGGCAAATAGCATGAGTGCTGAGTGTGACAGTCACTACAGAGACAAACCTACGATTCCCAAAGTAACATGACTGCTTATGTTTTCCAATCAGCTGTTTATTGAGTGATTGCCTGGTAACATACAAAAAGTGTAAAGGATCACAAACTCACGAAGTGCATAAAGGAGTGAATTACATGTCACATGTTATATTTCAGTGATTTTCTTTAATATGGGCATGTCCCCACAAGGATAGGATTTCTGATTTCGGTTGTGTTTGCATATTTTATTGGTCCCCCTGCCTTTTCATTACTGAGTTTAGGATTACATTAATTAAGCACATTAATAATGATATCAGTAGACGGTCCTCACAAATATAGCATGATATAAATGTGTGTATTTGTTTATAATAATAATAATCCAATTTATTCATGGAGCCTTTCAGAGTACTCAAGGACACCTTACACTAGCTAAACAATAAACACCAACACAATATCAGGAAAACAAAATAAATTAAAATAATAAATACGGATTACAACCCAAACTTAAATGCTTAAGAATATATGTTTTGTATCCAGATTTAAAAATGCAGACAGTCAATAGTACGGATATGAATTGGAAAAGAGTTCCAGAGAAAAGGTACACAGTGGCCAACTGCCATACTTTCCATTGTTGACAAACGGACAGAAGGAACAGTAAGCTAAAACTCTGAGGAAAACCTAAGGGTGTGCGCGGGACTGTAAGTTTGCAGCAGATATGAGATATAAGAGGGAGCTAGACCGTGTAAAGCTTTGAATGTGATAAATTAAAATTTCACCTGAAAGCAATAACAGACTGGGTGCCAGTGGAGCGCTCTGAGAACTGGGGCGATGTGTTCAATACATGGTGCCCTGGAAATAATTCTCGCAGCAGTATTTTGTATTGACTGAAATTTGAATATATCAATATAATACCAAGTAATCTATCGAAGATGTTACCAAATCATGATTGAGTGACTAAGGAACGGACGTAGGCGTTGATGATCCTCAGGTGGAAATAGGCAGAGCGTGTAATGTAATAATGTTTGCTTTCAAATAGAGATGAAAATTAATAACAACACCGAGGCTCTTAACCTGAGAAGTAGGCAAGACAGACATAGTTTTCGAAATTCAGAGTAAAAGACGGGCTTTTGCAAGAGTGGTCTTAGTTCCTACAAGGGGGAATTTCAGTTTTGTAAGAGTTAAGTGGCAGAAGGTTTCCAGAGAACAAATTTTTTATTTGGCATAAACAGTCAGAAAGAGTAGAAGGTGGGAGACAGTGAATATTTTTAGCTGTATTTCTCAAAAAACTAACATCCTTTAATGCTCATGACCCTCCTTGTGATTTGTCCCCAGAAAGATACAAAATCATGCCCACACACATACATTCCAGATCATTAGTCACGGTGCATCCTCTCTCTTTCTTTCTCTGTCTCTACTGTAAACACAAAGTTCATGTTCATGATATACAACCTCACTACTTCATTATGGTTGGCTGCACAGATGTGTTCTGTAAGATTGGGATAAACTGACTTAGCTTCACAATCTCGTGTCAGATGTAAAAGCAATTTGGTGACACCAGTTAGACAACTGCAACTTTTTGGTCTGTGGGAGAAAACCGGAGCACCCTAAGAAAACCCACAATAATTTTTGTTTAATGAGTTATAACTTTGTATGTGCAGAGAATAATTTAATAAAACACCCCATTAATTTAATTTCAATTTAATTACAATGTTCGGTTTAGGAGGGACAGTGGATATATCGGTAGGAGGATGTTATAAACGGAGCTGCCAGGTAGGAGGAATTCTGAGTATGAATTCCTGACTGAAAATGATTTTATGGTTAAATAAATTAAATGATGAGTTCTTGATTGTTATTAAATAACATTTCTGGAAGCTAGATTAATATGTATTCAATCATTTTATGCAGAAATCAGCCATGACATCCTGTAGTTTTATGTGCTTTATTTCCCTCTAGTGGCATAATAATAATATGTTATATGATTATTATTATTATTATTATATATTATTATTATTATTATTATTATTATTATTATAGCCGGCACAGTGGTGCAGTTCTGTGTGGAATTTGCATGTTCTCCCAGTGTTCGTGCAGGTTTTTGTATGGCAATATGTGTGTAAATGTGTGTTTGTGTGCCCTACGATGGATTTGCGCCCTTTCTAGGGTTGTTGAGCTAAGAGTTGCCGGATGGGCACTGGCTAACCCGTGACCCTGTGTGGATTAGGTGGAAGTGAGTAAATAGTGAATAAAGTATTATTATTATTACTAATATTATTATTATTATGAGTGGCACTGACTAAGAGACAGGAAGCAGAGCTGGAGATGACAGTGCTTAAGATGTTAAGGCTCACTTTGGGATGGACCAGGATGGACAGGATTAGGAATGAGAATATCAGAAGGACAGCACAGGCAGGTAGTTATCGAGGACAGACTGAGGGACATGTGCAGAAGAGGAACAGTAGATATATTGGTTAGATTGTTAGAGAGGGAGCTTCTAGGCAGGAGGCAGAGAGGACGTCCAAAGAGAAGATGCAGTATGTGGATGTAGTCAATGTAGATATGCAGGTAGCTAGTGAGAGAGCAGAAGATGCAGAGGACAGAGTGAGGTGGAAAAGAAGTTCTGACTCGCTGTGGCGACCCCTGATAAAGGGATGGGATAATAATTATAATAATATCAACAACTTTAAAAGCTACAGTCTCAAATGTTTTTTGCCACATACATAGACATACATGGTACAGCATGAAGGGAAATGCTTTATCGAAGTCATGGCTGTCACGAAAAACTGCTTCAAAGTTACTGTTGTTTAGTGAAGACATACATTATATAACAATATTCAGGGCCTATTTTGAGTGAATGTCACTGTATAACAAGAATTTCTTAGACAGTCTGTGACAAATTGGTGGCTCTCTCAGCTTAAATAACTCATAGAAGTAGTATCTTAATCTGTGCCTCATTTTCTCCTTTTGCTTTCTCTCTTCAGTTTTTGTTCCTTCAAGTCAAAAATTAAATGTAGCAAAACTGGGAAACAAGGGGATGAGTGAAGAAAACAAAAGGAAATGAGGAAACACAGACTGTGGACCTGCACAAGGTGGCAGTAATGCATCAATTTAAAGTGTTCAATTCCAACATAAGTGTAGATGACAGAACTTGTGAAATAATTAAAAATATGTAAAAGACTGAAAATAATATGGACGTACGACATCAGTATGTGGACTGGATTATCAGGGGGCAGACTTCCAAATCACTATAAGAAAGAGGGAATTTGAGAAATCTGACTCATTGTACAGACAACCAGAGCAATGCGATGCGGGCATATGACATGAAATAAAAATGACCAGTTCATAACAATGTAAAAACATTCAGAGAATCTGGATAAATCTCCTCAACTACCAACATTCTCCCATATTCCTCATATAGATATACTGTATAATTATTAACTTTTTAATCAAATACAACAGATCTATTAAACAAGAGTTAAAATCAATGTCCTGAGTTAGAGGTCAAATAAATTAAATCCCTAAGAATAATACCCTTCTAACTCCAAATGTCCAGTGGCAGTTTTACATCGCCACACTCATTTTACAATTCTACTTTTCCGATTGCTAATGCTAACCCATAATATTAACATCTAATGCTAACATTTGTGCTAACACTACTTTCTAATGCTAGTTATTGTGAAAATGGGGTGCATTGGCACAACACACATCACAGTTTGTGCAGGAACTGCACTTTCTAGTTTTAATGTCTCCTTTCTCAATTCTACCTTTCCCTTGATTGGGCAATCCTCATGTATTTTACTGAATATTCTGGAATCTTCTCTTTTGGATAATCCACTGAAGCGCACCGTCATCTCTTTTGCTGGCGCATCTTCTCCTGCCACATTTTGTCCTACTACGTAGTTTGGGCTGAATTCTCCACAGTATTATAATTTTTTGAAATCCTCGTTTCACGGGTTTTATGAGCTGGAAGCTCCAAATATGTAAAAATAAACAAATAAATACTTTAAATCGTTTAAATTGTGGGCTCTGAATCTATAATCTATGAAAGTTTAACTTTTTGAATGAATATACTTTCCATGATATTCTATTTTTTGTGCATATATCATCTATATATAATGCATACATATATATATATATATATATATATATATATATATATAATTGGAATAAGATAATGTCATTTAATCAGTGCTTCATAAATCCAGAAATAATGTGGTTAAACTCATGCAATGCATAAGAAAGAGCACAAAGTCTCTGAAATGAGGTGTGAATAACGACACAGCAAAGTATTATTTTTAAAAGCAAAATGTACCTTAGTAACTTAGTAAAACTACCTTAGTAACAATTAGAGAGGCCCACAGAGCGACAATATACGAGCACTTTGGTTTGACTTTCACTATTTATAATGAGCTAATCAGTCTATAAGAGTGTAAAAGGTGCTAACATAAACAGATTTTTACCTTTTTTAGGATTGTCAAGGACATTTAAGGTGACTGCATAGCACCAACCCCTATAATAACATGCAAAACAGGCAAACATTCCCATATGTTGATGTACAGTATATCAGATGTGTATCATTGAGAGAAAAGCATCCATCTGGAACCAGCATGGGGAAACACGACAACTCAGCACTTCTAAACATACTGTATATTGAGTTTTAAGATCCCATCTTTATAAACTGTAGGTTAAATCAGATCATTCTGATGTAATATTCAAGTACGATGGCTTTTGTATCTCTGTCTCAATATAAACATGTATCGGTTGTGTAGGAAGTGATGCTTAGTAATTTATATTGCATTTCTTGCATATACAACCCAAATTCCAATGAAGTTGGGGCGTTGTGTAAAGCTTAAATTAACGCAGAATACAATGATGTGCAAATCTTTTTCAACCCATATTCAATTGAATACACTACAAGAACAAGATAATAGTATTCCCGAGCCCATGTGGTAATATCCGTTACAGAATGATGTCAGTTTTTAATGCAGTGCTGTCTGAGGACTTGAAGATCACGAGTGGTTTTCAGCATTGCTGCTTACTTGCAGAGAATTCTCCAGCTCCTCCAAATCTTTTAATAATGTTGTGCCATCCACCACTGGTGGATTAGGGTGTGGGCGTGGCCGGACTTTAATTAATATTCATTCTTCTTGTTCTATTTTTATTGTTTTATTAATTAATCAAAGTTTTATGTTGACAATTATAGTTAGTTTATTGTTAGCTAATGTTTATTAGATGATTTGTGTTCTTTACCGTTCTAGGGGAAACTTAGGGGATTTAAAGGGGTTAGGGAGGGTTTACGGGGTTTGTTATCTCAGCTTTGAGTTGTGTACGTATGTGTGTGTTGGTTTGCTTCAATAAAGATTAATTTCTGCACGCTGTGGTCCTGTGTCTTTGCTAATGCACAATGCAATATTGTGGACTGTAGATGATTAAATCCCGTAATTTCTTGCAGTTGCACATTGAGAATCATTGTCACCACATCCTTGCTCGTGAACAACTGAGCCGTTTTGGATGCTCCCTTTATACCCAGTCATGACACTCACCTGTTTCCAATTATCAATGATCATTATTCAACTTTTCCAGTCTTCTCTTGCCCCGTTCCAACTCTTGTGGAACGTGTTGCAGGAATCATGTCTTAGTTGTGTATTACATTAATTGCTCAATGAATACAATTATATGTATTTCAAAATTGCAAATAATTGTAATCAGGTTTTTTTATGTTTTATAAAACGTTCTATCTTCATTGTAGACATGAGAGAATTCTAATTCTAGTCTTTGTTAGCATATGTGCATCTACAAATAAAATGTGTTCAAATTATTTTGCCTCTCAGGCAAAGTAATCATTCGGATTACTTCTCTGCAGTGGGTCTTCCCTTTAATCATTAGAAAGGCCAGCTCAGTCTTTGGGGAAAAACTGGACACAACAGACTTAGCAGCAGAGAGGTGAATGTGGAAAGAATTGACCCCAACCTCCTACAGCATAACAGAGCAACTGTTTTCCCTAACTTGTCTGTAATTATGCTGTTTATTCTTCATTTACCTATGTTCCCTGTTATAAAGCAAATATAAGACCACTCCAAATCTTCTAAAATGTGCTTTTGAATATATTCCCAATTCCCAAGATTCCCAATCCTGTTATTTTTCCACTAGCTAGATGGAGACAGCCTGTCCTGTTGTTCCTAACAGAATTTAGTTTACTTCAAGCACAATATATGCCCCATAAACAGCTGGTAATCGTCCAGTTTGGTTTAGCTGTGCCATAAGGGTGTGTAAGTAGATGTTTCTATCCTATACGGGCAAAGCAGCGTGTGAGGAGGTTGTTGTTCGCCCACACACAGCCACCTACACCCTCTGTACTACTACTTGAAGAGCTGAGAGAGAGTGTGTGAGAGAGAGATTGAAAGAGAACTCAACTTGACAGATATTTTATGTATAATTATAATAAAAAGCTGCAGTTTATGCCTCACATGTATTCATATAATCTGCAGAATGCATGCAAAGTTTAAAAATAATCAGTTCCTGTTTATCCCAAGCATCTCATAAACTGGTTTAGGAAAAAGAAAAAGAGACATTGAATGCATTTTAGAAAGCAATTGCATATAGTAGTTTGTTACGGATTTCCAAATACATCCACTTAATGAAACAATTACCAAGACCATCATGAGCTGTGTAGCAGGCGTTTCAAGGGCTTAATCGACTGTGCAGAAGCTGGCAAATTGTAAGAACAGAAATGTTCTAACAGAAAAGATCTAATCCCTTAGGAAACCCTTTTTCTGGCAGTGTGTGTGTATCAATTGAACCTATTTGCAATAAAACGGAAAACTTCGGTTGTGTTACTTCATCTTTTCCTCAGAAAACTTAAGGGTCCTAAGATTCATGTTCCATACAATTATTGCACATACTTTATGTCAAGGCAAAGCAAATTTTAGTTCGGAATAATTCATCCTAAATAATTACTCAGCACCTCTTTCGAGTGAATGCTCCTGTATAAACTTCACGATGGCGCAAGCATTATACTTTGTTTGGTCACTAGTTGCATTTAACAGCTTGACAGAAACAGCTGCAGTAAGAAGTGACATGTTTCAATTATGTCTTCGCAAATGAATGAAGGTATTGGAACTGAGGAGATGGATGCAGGGATCAATTTCAGCTTGCTGTGTTCCAAAAGGGCTAACCAAAAAACAGGGCCTCAGTTTTCCCAGTAGCTCTGAACACTGCTTAAGCATCGTCATAGTAACACAGCATTCGGATTACACATCCTGCTGCTAGAAGGTGCACATCTAAAACTACAGCATGCTCCAGAACTGTTGGTCTAGAACTGCGGCTTGCCCGCCTCTCAGTATAGTGCCGGTCAACAAACAGGTCAGTAAAGTTTTTTTTACTTACTTACAGCTCGTGTCAAATTGAAACCTAACATACACACTGGTGCTTGAATGTTTGTGAACCCTTACGAATTTTCTATATTTCTGCATAAATGTCACTAAAATATCATCAGATGTTTATACAAGTCCTATAAGTAAATAAAGAGAACCAAGTAAAACAAATTAGATAAAAATATACTTCATTTATTTATTGATGAAAATGATCCAATATTACATATTTGTGATATGTAAGGAGGACCTGGGTTCAATCCCTAGGTGGGATGATCCAGGAAATTTCAGAGTGAAGTTTGCATGTTCTTTCAGTTTTTGCATGGGTTTTCTCTGGGTGCTCAAGTTTCATAATAATGATAATTATTGATCCCCGTAGGGAAATTCTTTCTCTGCATTTAACCCATCCATGGCTGAACACCTGGAGCAGTGTGCTGTACTTCACTGAGGCACATGGGGAGCAGTTGGGGATTAAGTGCCTTGCTCAACGACACTTCAGCCATGACTTGCCTAGAGTGGGGTTTGAACCAGCGAGCTCTTGGGCCCCAGCCCTTTACCTTATCCATTAAAGCACGGCTGACCCCCAACACATTTCCTTACACATTTCAAAGACATGTGTGTTAGGTTAATTATATACAGGGGTTAGACAATGAAACTGAAACACATTTTAGTGTGGGAGGTTTCATGGCTAAATTGGACAAGCCTGGTGG
>JAOUQV010310930.1:0-13501 GCA_028565295.1 Aspidoras spilotus
GCTCACTTCACCTGTGTGTGTGTATTTGTGTGTTTCACTGCACGGATGGGTTAAATGCAGAGGACCAATTCCGCTGCCATAGTGGCAGAATGTATCACTTTCACTTAACTAGTGTGTTTGGTGCATGTTTCAAGAGTATTATCTCTTCAGTGTAAAGCAACATGACCCCTTCAATTATTTTGATATACACAAACTGGTCCATGATCTCTTGTATGCTGTAAATTAGGACCAGCACCATAGTAAGAGAAACATGCCCATAGCATGATGCTTGAACAATCATACTTACTGTCTTCAGAGTGTACTGTGGATTGAATTCAAGTCATCTGACAAACTGTTTTCAGCCCTTGGACACATGGTAATGTGTTCTTTGGCAAATTGTTTCCGTTTTTTTTTTTAACAGTGGGACTTTCTTGCTAATAGATTAGCTTCACACATGTGTCTTTTGTCACAGTACTCACAGGTAATTTCAGACTGTCTGATCATCTCAGAGCTGATAATTGGCTGAGCCTTTACCATTTTGGCCATTATTTAATCCATTCATAGAGCAGGCTTTTGTTTTCTTCCACGTCTCTCTGCTTTTGCTTTATATTTTGAAGCATCGCAGATGATTTTTGCTGAACAACATATTATTCTCTGGACTTTTTAGAAGTATAATCATCTACAATCAACTTTTTAATCAAATTATGTTGTTCTTCTGACCAATATCTCAAATGAACCCTATTTATCTGGCGTTTGAGGATAAATGCATATGTACAAAATGTGCTGACTTCACCCTTAAATAAGGGCCACCTGATTCACACCTGTTTCTTCATAGAAATATTGACAGCACTGAACTCCACACTGCTATTATTTTGAACACACTACTTTCAGTGAACTATTCAAATACACAGACTCAAGAGCATGAATACTATAAAGGCTAGTCTGATAGATTAAGTATCTACTTCACCACCTGATAAATTGTCTCTCATGTGGTAATATTTATATAATAATTAATCTGGTTAGACATACTGGACTGCTATTATTTTGAAGACAACTGTTGGCACAAATTGGAGATGGTATCGTCACAGGGTGCACCATCTCTATTACTCGGTTTAACCTGGCCATGAATATGCTTAGAAAGTCCGTTTTAGGGTGCCCCGAACAAATGACAGTCAATGGTAGACACCCATCAGGGAGTCTCACAGTCACAACAGAATCAGATCCAGGATTCCATTGGATTGTAAAGGGACTTGGGAAGCTCATGGAGTTGTCCTGGATGCACTTCAAACCTGCCAAATCAAGATTCATGGTGATGAGGAAAGGTCAAGTGAAGGACAAGTTCCAATTTAACATCTAGTTTAACAAAATTAACAAGAAGCCAGTAAAGAGTT
This sequence comes from Aspidoras spilotus, assembly GCA_028565295.1. Taxonomy (NCBI): domain Eukaryota; kingdom Metazoa; phylum Chordata; class Actinopteri; order Siluriformes; family Callichthyidae; genus Aspidoras; species Aspidoras spilotus. The sequence continues at coordinate 1,371 of JAOUQV010310930.1, forward strand.
TGGGCAAGGTTTTTGACAGATTTCTGAAAGATGCAATATCTATCTATACAGAAAATTTCCAGGAAATTTTAAAGCCTGCATCTACCAACAGGGCATCCATCCTAGGATCCTGTGATCCCTGTCTACACATCCCCGTCTCTACAGTTGAGACCTTAGAGCTAAAGAACAGAGCAGTACAGGAACATGAATATGAAGGTGGCCAAAGATGGTTTCCATTTGAGAACTGTTAGGAAGTGGAGGGCAGTGGAGGCTGCATAACGGAAGCCTGATGGTCACGAGAGGATGAGTTAGGTTAAGATCCTTTTCATCTCCCCGACAGAGAGAACAACAGAAGCAAGGAAATGTTGCACAATGTTCAAACGGGCATAAGGGCAGCTGTGGATGAGATAAGATTGTAGAATGTAGTGGGAATAAGGCAACAGAGTCTTGGATAAGATGGGAGAAGGTGGTTGAAAGGAAAGTGAACTGGACTAAGATCTGGAAACCTGAGCATCACCTAATCAAGTTTCTCATCCAGGCATTGTATGATATGCTTCCAAGCCCATCTAACCTGCCCACATGGAGCATAGCAGAAGCACCAGCATGTCAATTATGTTCCAGTAAAAGGTACATGGAGCACATCTCCTCAACAGCTGCACTACAGCACTTGAAGATGATGAATACCAATGGAGGCATGACCAAGTCCTTAAGACCATCGCTGAAGTTATCTGCACTTGGCTGATAAACAATCCCTTTATCAGATCTGGGAAGTAGGTGGCCCCTGACCAAAAAAAAATAAAAAATAAAAAAAAAAATAAAAAAAAAATAAAAAAAAATAAAAAATCACCAGCAGGCTTCCTAAACTCTTCTAGAGATTGGCAGCTGTTGGTGAACCTCAAACAACAGTTCCCCAGCCACAATGCTGTCACTATCCTTCTAAGAGACATTGTCTCCATGACTGAATCGATCAGGCATCGAGGGACAGCAAAAGAGCCAAGCCATCCACAATACCACTAAAGAAGCAAAAAAAAAAAAAAAAAAAAGGCTCAGGGGAGGAGAACCATGGAGTCATGGTAGCTAGCTAGCCAGCTGGACACAAGCTGGGGCCTGCTTGCCCCCAGCTGGGTCACCTGGATGAGGGTGTGTTTTGGCTGGTATTTTCTGTACCTGTTTACCCCTTTTTCCTCTCCTCTGCAGCTCCCAATTAATGTGTTCCTTAATTAACCTGGAGTTGCAACTGAATCCAGTAAAAGTAGGTCTTTAAGATCCACAATCCTTCAGCAGTGGAGAAGAAAGGCTTTATGACATTGGGACTATTAGAAGTTTATTTAGTGTTTAAGTTGCATTTTTGACTTCATGGCTTTTTCTCCTAGCAATTGACTTTCTGGCTTCTTTTCCTGTTAAATTCTATGGCTTTAGTCTTTTTAAGAGGGCCACATGAGTGTGGGGCATAACAGAGTTGACTTGTGTGAAAATTGTGTGTTTATTAAAATATCCATATAGGATGTATTTTATTGTTAAATCGAACTTAAAAAAAAACTGCAATTACATGAGGTATACTTGCTTGTCTAAAAAAGCAAAAATTATGCTTAAAGATTAACTATCCAAGTCTGATCCATCTCTCCCTCCCTTTCTCCCCCTCTCTTCATACATCAATCAATCGCTTCCTCTCACCATTCCTCCCTTTTTCATTTATCACTTATTCTCTTCATCCCCCCCATTCCATCTCGCCATCTCTCTCTTTCTCAATACATCTGTCTTTGTCTGTTTGGGGGGAAAATAAGAACATATAGAAGATGGGAAAATATTGATCACTAAGTGTAGCCGTGTTATAGACAACTAACAGATTTAAATATCATTATATCATATCATGTATACTGCTAATTGGGTGTAATTTACTCATTTAATAGCAGTGTGGGGTCAGCCGTGGCTTAATGGATAGGGTAAAGGGCTGGGGACCAAGAGCTCGCTACTTCAAACCCCACTCTAGGCAAGTCATGGCTGAAGTGCCATTGAGCAAGGCATCTAATCCCCAACTGCTCACCGTGCGCCAGGTGTTTAGTCCTGGATGGGTTAAATTCAGAGAAAAAATATCCTGCAGGAATACAAGACTGCGTCATATGGAGTAAGGAAGGCGGTAAAGGAGGCGAAGCAGTGCTACAGGAGGAAACTAGAGTCCCAGCATACCTCTCTAGGAGCCTGTGGCAAGGACTGAGAACCATAACGGACTATAGGAGCCCACCCTGTGGACTAGGAAGTGCAGACTTATCTCTGGTGAACGATCTAAACACCTTTGATGTCGTTGCCGGTTGCGGCACAGCTGATAGAGACGTATAGAGAATGGTATCAACTTACATACAACCAAAGCTGACTGGAATACAATCCAGAGTTTTTGGAATTGTAGTTTTTTTACATCAAACAGCATTTTTGATAAATCACTCCACAAATTTTCATTTGGATTGAAGTTTTTGGTCTGTAACCAGGATTTTGCCCGTTTGCTGGTGTTTTTCGGTCGCTGTTCTTGTTGAAAAATCCATTTTAATGGCATTCTGTCTACAGCATTCGAACTAGTCCATGGTGCTTGGTGTGTGAAAAATGGGCCAGACGCCACAGTATGAGAAACAACCCCGAACCATTATGCATGCACCTCCATGTTTTACAGTCTTTAAAGTGTACTGTGGCCTGAATTTAGTGTTTATGGGTCATCTGTGAGCCTTTAGACTCATTAAGAACCATCCTGCTCATCTCTATACAAAAATGTTGCAATTAGAAAAGAAATATGCACATATTTCCTTTTTCCCCCCCATTTGCATTTATGGGCACAAACTGAAAACTCAGGCTTTTGTTGCAGTTTGAAGACTACTCTCCATCACAGAGCATTTTTCCGGTAATGTGGCCAGTCATTAAATAGCTGGAAGGTGGCTTTGGAGAACACTTTTCCAAAGGACTTTTCTTCCATAAGAACCTAAGCAGACCATCTATCTGAAGAGTTTCTGGTAATGGACGATGATAAAAAAAATATATATATTCTAAGAAAATAAAGAAAACGTTAAACTAAGTAGAAAGCAGACAGGGAGTATTTAGATCAAACTTTCCACTGCCCTTGCTTACATATCCCTCCTATATTAAAGTTGAGGGATATGGTATACAAATCTCTTAGGACTGGTACAGTTCTAAAATGATGATAGCACTGATACTTCAAGCACAACAGTAAGGGTTCACTGCATGTGTCAAATTTTTCACATTGAAAAGAAAATTGTAGAGTGCAGCAATTGTCAGGAGTGGTTTCATCCATCATGTGTAAGTATACATTTTACTGCCATGGAAATCACTAGACGAAGAATGGCTGTGCCCAGCTTGCTCCATTTAAATTCAAATTTATTTTTAATTAGACATTTAATATATATATATTTTTAACAATGTCAGTGTTGAGAGTCAGTCATTTCATTTTAGAATTGGTAGCTATGATAAAGTAAAATTGTCTGATGGGTTGCATAGGGGTCAGTTTAGTTAGAAATTTCAGAAAATTTTTAGAGAGAGAATATATCAGACATATTGCATCAAACTCTTTTTTTGACAGGTTTCCACGCCCCCAAACAAACGTTAGGAACCAATCAGAAAGTGTTGTTTTAACGGAAGTCCCTCCTTCCTTTTTTTTTTATTTATTTGTATTGACCCTTTAAACCAAGACATATTCGTCAAACTTTGTTTCACGCCACCTGACCCTGTCCCCCCTCCTCAATAAAACCCCGGAGTGTCTTGATAAGACAGTAATGTAATGGCTCAATACGTGCGCACTTCCGCCTAGTAAAACACAGAGGGCCCCCCCCAGAGTGGCTTGATAAGACTGGTTTAATACTTCACTAAAATGGGCTTCTTTTCAGAGAAACCTTAAATACGTGAACGGAGAAGCATTTCAGAGCCTGATAACCTGTTACGTATCAGAGTTCTGATCCTTTCCAAAGATCGGGCTTCGTTAATCTGTTCTTCAGCTGTTACTGAGGAGGACGACAGGGATAAAGAATCCTGCGAGTTATGCTTCACACTGGTCCTCTTGGATAATTTACAAGATTTCTTTACAAAAATTTTAATATTTTGAAAGGCTGCAAAATTGTGCCGTCAAAGGTCTTCTCTTCCATAGAAAGGGGGATTGACGAACCCTACTACTCCTCCCTCATCTCGCATAGCATACTTGAGGGGAGGATAGTCTATATATTTTTTAAACTAAATTCACAAACAGTTTTTTTTTTTTTTTTTTTTTTTTTTTGGATAATGGATCGTAGATTCTCGGCTGATTATTTCAGTTCTTCATCCCAAGGAGAGGACTATGACGATGCTGAATTGATCGAAGCAGCGAATTGTGCAGAAGCTGAAAGTCGTTTTCAATGCGAGGAAGAACCTTCAACCTCCGAGACACCGACTGAGGAACAAAATACTGCAGTCAGGAAGCTACCAGGCAGTGACAAGATTGAGGGCTGTATCAACACGGTTGTATTGGCGGTAATAAGATCAGTGACCGGTGATATCCGCTACAGAATTATTGAACAAGATTGTCCGTGATAACTGTTACGGCTGCATGACCAAACATCCGGTCAACTTCACAACAGTGTTTGTTCGAACCAGAAGAGCACTATTTATCTGAATGCAGGGAGATTGTTTAAAAACTATCTTTAAACTATGGTTGAAATACACTTTGGTCAAAGCGCTGAAATTGAGCGGATTTGATCGGCTGCCTCCCTTAGAAAAAACTGCGGGGTTGCTGAATCTACCACTTTGCAAATGTCTTTGTCCTCTTCTTTAGCTCTCTCCACCTCTCTTTTTACGTCGGGAAACTCTTTCAAGTCCAATGAACAAGTCTATGAAGATGTAAACAAGTATTGTACATTTCATTCAGAAATAGACAATGAGCCTCAGCAAACTTGGGAGAAAACTGATAATGGATCACTGCCATCAATTCTATTACCAAGTCTATAGATGCGTCATCAAAATTAATGGGTTAAGCCAATTTATAAAAAAAAAAAAAAAAAAAAAAAAAAAAGCCGGTCAAGTAGCTAAAGCTTTTGAAGCAATCCTAAACGAAGGTAGAGTAACGAAAAAACTGCAGACTGATCATGGAGGAGTTTTTCAATAAAACATTAACAAAGAAAAACACGGAATTGGTCATTTTGCTACGGGTATGGGCCAAAAAGCACCCGTGTGTGGAATATATAACAGAACACTCAAGACGAAGATGTGGAGGTATTTTAACACCGTGATCCCCTCCAAGCTGATCTCCAAACTCAGCCAGCTCGGTATCAGCACATCACTTTGTAACTGGATTCTAGACTTCCTGACTGACAGACCGCAGTCTGTTAAGTTAGACAAGCTCTCTTTCTCCATCACCGTGAACACCGGTGTACCACAAGGATGCGTGCTGAGCCCTCTTTTGTACTCCCTGTTCACCCATGACTGTGTTCCTGTTTATGGCTCTAACTCCATAATCAAGTTTGCAGAGAACACCACGGTGATGGGTCTGATCAGAGGCAACGACGAGACGGCCCACATGGACGAGGTACAGCATCTTACTACATGGTGTGAGGACAACAATCTGGTGCTGAATACCAACAAAACCAAATAGGTCATTGTGGACTTTAGGAAAACTTAGAGTCAAGCCCACTCCCCCATCTATGTGAATGGAGCAATGGTGGAGCAGGTGTCTGGCTTCAAGTTCCTCGGCATTCACATCTATGAGGATCTTTCTTGGTCACTGAACACTTCAGTATTGTTTAAAAAGGCACAGCAGCGCCTTTATTTCCTACGGAGTGAGGAACATTACCAAGGACATTTCTCATCCTAACCATGGACTATTTAACCTCTTACCATCTGGGAGGAGTTACAGGAGCCTCCACACTCGCACCAGCAGACTCAGAAAGAGCTTTATTCCTGAGGCTGTCACTTTACTGAACTCATCATAGTCTCACAGACACTTTATGTATATAACTATCATACACTGTCCTGTTATTATATAACAACGCAATAGTTATCATCTGTACATACTATTACTGCACTATTCACTCTGTACATACACTAATTTATCCGTAAACATATATAATCTCATTTAATATATACTGTAAATAATGAACCAGATCATCCTTTGTCTATATACTATTTACATTCAGTAATTATTATTCTATAGTCTCATTCCATGCACTTTATTGTAAATAATAAAGGTAATAATACTGTATTTTGCACTTCTGGTTGGATGCTAACTGCATGTCATTGGCTCTGTACCTGTACTCTGCACAATGACAAAGTTGAATCTAATCTAATGTGTTAAAAGATTTGGATAAATCATATAAACGATCGCTTCATTCAAGTATTAAAATGAGACCTATTGATGTCAACGAAGGAAATTCGTTCCAAGTTTAAAACACTTTATGGATTAACAAATACTAAATTAGTCAAAAGAAAACCTCACTATAAGTTTAAAGTGGGAGATATCGTTAGAATTTCACAAATAAAAGTGTGGGCAAGTGTGTGTCTTGTTAAATGGGTAGAGTAGCCTAAAAAAAATTCAACAGTTGGGTTGCAGCGTCTGATATTATAAATATTGAGCTTGGACAGAGTAGCGGCTATAATTAATTTGACCATGGATTTTACGTTATTCTCCCCAGCAAGACCTATTGAACTTAAAGGTGTATGGGAAGTCGCGCTGGTAGAGGCTAATTACGTAAGGAATTGGTACTCTTTAGCCGAAATAGACTGCATGTTTCACATATCCCTGACGGAACGAAAACGATTCTTTGTTTGTCGGATACCTCGTGCAAACTACACCAGCATTGAGAGTATATCAGATGAAATGAAAAAGCAGGAAATCGAACTGACGCTAATCTTTAATTCCGTCAAGAATAGAATAAAGATTGTTACTGAAAAAAATAAAATCTATGCCTTAAAGGCTACAGGAAATTTAGCTATAATGTTAGGTCTAAATCCCATGCAGCTGTTAATGCAATCACATCCTAAAGGTGCTTACCCTACTGATCTACACAGCAGTATATACACACCATGATTGTTTATACAGATATAATCAAACATTAGCATGTCGTGGATAGTTACGTACCTTTACTAAGATGTGTACATATATAATTGGGGAAAATCAAAAAATCACAATTACATATGACAAGCCACACTACGTTCTGCTCAGCAAGAAACATTTCTGACGTAGTAATTGAAATCAAATCGGATTAAAACAAACACATACCGTTTCTATACGGAACATTTATAGTTAAACTACACTTTAGACCTAGTAATCACACTTTCCGTATTTAAACGTATGTTAAACGGCATACGTACCGACCCCCAGTGCTACGTTGACTATTACGTCAATCAAGCTGGTCACGGTTTGAATGGGCTTGGTGGTATATTTAGAAGTTTATTCAGAATGGCCATGCGGTTTCTTAAAAGCGGATTTTCATTAGCAAAACCTAATCTTAAACCCGCAGCAATGAGAATCGTATCGGATTTAGTTAGTAACGTTATAAGGGAGAAACAGCGGCAAAAGCAGGGCGGTTAATGTTTATTAGAAATAAAAGACCTCCGGACAGCGGCTACTGGCGAGTAAAAAGAGAAAGCAGACGGCGGATGCCAACAGCCGCAGGAAAACTGCTCAGAATAAAAGACGTAGCTTTGCAACTAAGAAAAGATCGCTGAACAGAATGTCTTTCATACACGGCCTGTCTCCTGAGTGTCAAATCAGAGCTCGATATTTTTACAGCACCATACACTTAAACAAGTATCAAAAAGCATACTTATATCGAAACTCCGCCATTTTCAGCTTCGTCAGATAATTCTCAGTTGTAATTTCTTTGTAGCCGGAAACGGTGAAGACTATTTGGATTTAAACAATACCTATCTATACCTGACGTGTAAAATCCTCAACCTTGACGGAAGTAATATAGCAGTTGATGCTAAAGTAGGACTTAATACCCTAGTCACTTTTTTTCTCTCAAGTGGATGTAACGTTGGGGGATTGATTATTTACGCAAGCTAGTAATACATACCCGTATCGTGCCATCTTTGAATGTCTCCTCAACTATAGTAAAGATGCGCTGGAAAGACAATTTAGTGCAGGCCTATTCTACAAAGACACCGCTCGACATCTCCATGTAACCAACCCTGAATGTCGAAATTATGGCCTTAGAGAGCCGTCTATATCTCTAAAAGTAAAATTGTGGATCTTCTGGGTCATATTCACTCTGATATTTTATTACTGAACAGTGTTGATCTCAGGATTAAAATGATGCGCAGTAAAGACGAATTTTGTTTAATGAAGGAAGGAAATGTCAACTATACGGTGAAAATAATTAGCGCATCACTGTATGTAAAAAAAGGGGCTGCGTCTCCCTTTGTAAAGTTGGGTCATGCTCAAGCTTTTCTGAAAGCCACAGAAAAATATCCTATTGAAAGAGTTTGTATGAAGACATTTAGCATAGCCGCCGGAAGTCGCAGGAAAATCTATTTTTGGGGCTGTTACCTAAAACCGTCGTATTCGGGTTAGTGGATAACGATGCCTTTAGCAGTTCGTACAACAAAAACCCGCAGAGTTTAATCGTTCTATACGTCGACGGGACTCAATTCCCCGCAAAACCGTGTCAACCTGCTTTTACGTCAGATAATACGGTGAGTTCTACTTATTTCAACCTCAGGAAAACAGTTAAAGGATCAAGCGCTGTCTATAAACAGACGTGAATATTCCAACGGATATACTTTATACGCCTTTAATCTTAATGCTGACGAGGACATCTGTCTTTAATTAAGTCGGGAAATATGTGATTGGAAGTCAGATTTCGACAAGCTCTACAGAGAACGGTGAATTGGCTTGTGTATGCCAGTTTCGACAGCATAATTGAAATAAACAACCGCAGAAACGTGCTAATCGATTTTTGAAAAGGACACCGGCGAACATGGACATTATGAGAAGCTGTCCTTTGACAGCAAATAATTTTTTACGGAGTACTGGCTTGTGACGAGCTACCACGAATTAAACTGAGGGATTATTTATAACAAACACGCATGCAAAACACTTGCGTGGAGAGCATTGGCTGGTGATTTTTATCAGAGATGAAACGATGGGAGAATTTTTCGATTTGTACGGACATTGACCTAACTATGAAAACTTTCCTGACTCAATTGATATTTTTTGGAAAAAGAACTGCGATTATATAAAATATAATCCTGTTCACATTTGTTTGCTGCAGACAACACTGTATTTTTCTTGTATCATAGAGCTAAAGGATTTTCATTTAAACGTATTATGGAAAACATTGTTAGTGACCTAAAAAGGAACGACGATACGGTCGTGTCTTTTGTTAAAAAAAAAAAAAAAAAAGAAAAAAATAATTGCATAGACTTCGATGTGATCAATGCGTTAACTCCCTATTCATGTATCACGTGTGTGGGCAGTCGTAGGCTTGTGGTTAGGGAACCAGCCTTGCAACCGGAAGGTCCCTGGTTCAAATCCAAGTACCGACAAGTCATGGCTGAAGTGTCCTTGAGCAAGACACCCAACCCCCAGTTGCTTCCCGGGCGCTGTGCTAGCTGCTCAGGGCACGTTTGCTCACTTCACCTGTGTGCGTGTTTCACTGCACGGATGGGTTAAATGCAGAGGACCAATTCCGCTGTGTGCAAACTTGGTGTCAAAATGCATCACTTTCACTTTGTATGATATTTTAAATGACCACACTTGACACGTACAAATGTTTAAATCACATACAATACTTTTTTGAAATAAAAGGGTTAACATATTCGTATATTTCTCCTCATTTACACATTAAAAATCAAGTCATGATGAACGTTTGATTTTAGAGGATTTAAAAGTGGTGGATGGTAAAAGAGTTTGTTTTGGCGAGCTATCAGGAGCGTCTTTTTTCATATTGGATATTACATGACGTACACCTACGTTAGGAATGGCTGAAAATGGAATATTAAGTTGCCGCAGAACGTAATATTTTATGCCAAACCTCGGGTCTCCGATCGTCAGATACTTTGTACGGATTCGTGAGATTTTTAATCAGATTCACCATATGTGATCTGTGGATAGTTTTACCCTTAAATATTAATTCCCCCTTTTTATTCCAGGAAACAAGCTCGCCAGAACTCATCAGTTTGTCCATAGTATATGAAGCCTCATTTCTATTGTTTTCTGATACGTTGGCATTTCTGTAACAATACTATACTGAGCCATAGCCACGTCATCATTTAAAAATAAGAGATGACTTATGTTATACATCCCTTAAAGCATGTCAAAAAAGACTTGAGGCTCGCTGATTATCCGCATAATGCTTCCATCACTTTTCTGACATTTTCCCCATAAAAGAATTGAGGGCAAGTTGACGCGAATAGTTTGGCCGGGTTAACAGCTATGTTGTGAGGGTCGTGTTTTATACCTTCGTTAATTTCGTAATTCCGTACGTACAACTCTTGAGTCGTTGTCAGTAGCTCAGGAGGGATACCCAGAGCTTTCCTGTTTAGTTTAGTCAGAAAACAAATTGTCCGACGAATCAGGAAAATGCCACACCTTGTAAGTTTATGACTTTGTAACCCGACTCCGTTAGTGTATCACAATTGCTCCTTCCTATCTAAGGTCCTTTGAAGAGTATCTCCAAAATAGCCATATCCCTTAAGGGGGTGGAGCATACTCTGAAAAGCATTCATCACAACAGTGATATTAGCATCTGTAAAATTCAAACGCTTTACGTTCGGCTCCCATTTCACCAAACCCGTCCACACTAATTCCCGAACCATGCTTCGCCCCTCATTTAGAGCATGTCTGATAGGATAATCACGTGTGGCAGTGAGAAACTATAGCCATTAAATAGCGGGTGTTGGAAATTATTTCTGGCCGTTTATATAATTATTTGAGAGAGATATAGCTAGCGTGTTTTTTGGAAGGAAATTAGTCCGGAAGATTTTCATACACACCGATGCTATAGTGACGCACTGGAACGGATCGATCTTTGTACTTTCTAGAATTTCACGTCTGAACGCCACATCATTATCAATATTCTTCCATCTCTTTTTTTTTTTTAAATCAAAGATATCACCCTTCTTAGTGCGATACCAATTAAAGAAATGTATTCTCTCGATCGGCATCATAGTTTCCGCACCGCAGAATGAAGGGTCCAGATATGGCCCTACATAATTGTTTCTTTACAGTGTTCCAGAAGTGAGGAAAATACCCCTTTTTCAGTTCAGAAAAACCCATCGCTTTAGGGATACTGCTAAGCTTCATTGGTAGAAAGGAAAGGTTGTCTATACAAGTCTGATTAAACTCGACAAAACGTTTTGTTTTATGAGATAATTAAGTAGGAAATACGAATCTTAACCCCTGGAGTTGTGTGCTATAAAAGTATATTTCACTTTATTTGTTACACCCGAATTTCTTGAAAAACATTTCAACACAACGCTCCCCTTCACACACCCACTTGTCCCCGTTAAAATCTATACAGCACATGAAATTAGCAACATGTCTACCTGAATCCTGTCTGGCCTCAGTCATTTTAAAAAACACCCGTTATGGGCTTCTACTTTTAGAGGCTGAATGAAACATTTGTGACCAGAATTGGGAGTTTTTCCTCCTTTCAACTATACGCTTGCAATTTTCACAGTAAAACACCATCTGACACAACGAGTAGCACTTGTCACCGTCTTTAAGACTTTTAGTGACGTGTCTGTTTAGACAATATTCCGATTTGCATATTCTTTTACACTCTAATTTGTCACGATAACGAGTGTCAACAAGCGCTTAATACAGTCAAGTGTACAATGATATCTGCAATTGTGATCACTCTTGTAGCTATATGGCACATGAAAATTTACAAATGTAGGACTTTCCTAAAAGACCTGTTGATACCAGAGTAATGATCTTCGTGTAAAAACAGGTAAATGGATGTCAGGTGTTTCACTTGTTTGAAAAAGAAAACCCGTGCTTGTTAGCGCTCGTGTAAATAACTACGATTTTACAATTTAACCGTTGCTCAAATGTTTCAATGTGTGCAAATGTAACCATATCTTGTTCAGATAAACCTGCTTCTTGATGCATGCTTTTAGCTACGTGTTCTATCTGATAATCATCGAGTGAGGGGTTTAGCAATCGCGCAACACATAACGAGAAA